>JAOEHI010001586.1:0-12480 GCA_025447815.1 Percopsis transmontana
CACACACACACACACACACACACACACACACACACACACACACACACACACACACACACACTCACACACACACACACGCACAGAAACACTTGACACAGAAACAGACCGGACAAAGCCAATTGGCACTTAACAAAAGCACCCACACACACAGAAGCAACGCTTGTATTGTTGTCACGACAATAAAGATATAGCCACATAATGTAGGGACCTTCCAGTGAGAGCACCATTAGCGTGAACTTAAGCATGCAAACAGGACGCTAGGGTTAGCGTGGGTTGCTGTCTAACTAGTGACCCGCCTGTGACCCCATCCGTTGATAAAGCTCATCAATACTGGGGCACAGAACTGCGTTGACTACTACGGGTCCTCCCCCAGCCCATCGGATCCATTGCTTTGATGCTCGGCTTTCACAGATGGGCCGGTTCTGTAACAGTAAAAAAGAAGAAGAAGAAAAACTCCAAAGTTAGTATTTTTTTAAAGCTGGGTGGGAGGGGGGTGGGAGAGGTGTCACTTCCACTGGCGTGTTTTTTTTGCGTGATGTGTGTTGACTGGAGCCCTGCGTTTGTCAGAGGAGGTGTCTGCAGTAAAAGTGCCACAGCCCTCGAGATTGACACTCATTAGTGAGGGGCTCCGAGGCGAACGGGGGGGGGGCCCACGGGGGACACGAGGGCAGCGAGTTGGGGCACGGGGGCCACATCCCACTAAAAATAAATGATTTGTAATGATTGATAGAGATCACAGCGGACTGGCTGGGCGGGGTGAATCAGAGCTGTTCTGGTCGGCGGTGGTGCAGGGCAAGACCCCTGGTCGGCAAGCTGTTGTCAGCTGAAATGCCGCTTAAAGCCACCGTGTCGGGCTTTGCTTGTCTGATCCCAATATGGACGTCCCCCACTCCCCGCTCCCCCCTTTTCTCACCCACCTGCCCCCGCCAGAGCCCCTCTCCTCACCTCGACACCGCTGTCATCGTGCCGACCCTGCCTTTCGCTCGTCGCGTTTGACCACCCTTAGCAGTGCCCCCTCTGTCTCCCGCCACTCAAAGACACACACACGCTCCTAGGTCCTGTGTTTACAACCCCCGATGCACTTTCCTTGGCCTCACACACCCCGGAACGCCGCGTCCCTCGTGGTGTTTATGCATTAAATCTGGGGCGCAGGTCATTCATTACACATGTCTCAAGCTGCCAATCACTCAATCAATCCCAGCCTTATTACACTGATTGCAAAACCCGGCCCCCCAGAGCATCATCTCGCAGTGCAATACCGTGCGGGAGGGTGGGATTATTTTAACACAGCATTCAGATTCGATTTTCTTCAAAAGTAATTTTCTTCTTCGGCACTTTCTGGGGGCTGTGTTCTTCAAGTCGAGACCTCATGGTGAGTCTCAGGGAGCTCCAACCTAGACTATCCTGAAAATGAGAGCCTGTTGATGATATTGATCGTGTATTGATCTTGTAGCCTGTGAGAACTGTGAGGGGGCATTCACTCTAGGTTTCAAACCCAAACAACAATGTTTTTGTAATACTGGTTTTAACCACAAAGGTAATTACAATTTTGCTTAAGTGCAATGCTTTCAATACCCCTACAGCTCTCATTTCAAACAAATGTGGATGTAAAGGTGCACTAATGATGTTTTAGACCAAAAATAACTTTATATACTGTACATACAAATTAATAGATCTTTAATGTTTTGACTCATGCACATTGCGGCTATTCCCTTGCTCTTAATATTACATTAACTGTGATAACCTGATGTATTACAGTGTTAATATGGGAAAACGTAAGTGTGTAAAAATATTGTACACATATCTGGATAAGGGCTGATGAATTATTAAAAGGTCAGACAGTGTCTTTTTTTGAGAAGGAGCCATGGTCCCATGGAACTCCCAGAATCCTTCAGCTGAACTGACAGTCCCTGACAGCTTGTCCGGCAGGGATTTATGGTCTGATAATGTGGCATTACAGGTCAAGAAAAATTAGCTAAGGGAAAATATTTTATGACTCAATTTAAATGTAAATAATGTTATTGGTGTAAAACAGCCTCGAAGGAAGCCCTCATACATTAGCGTAACGTTAAGTTCCGTTTGCAAATATACCTTTTACAACTGAGAACCTGTCAGTTACAGTTATGAGGTGTTTATGGACTATTTCCATAAAACTTTCCATGTAACACAGATGTCAAAATGACAACCTAATGATAATGATGATGACAATACAGCAAATCCTACTGTAAACTGTAAAACTAAAATATAATAGCAAAGTTGGTTGAAATCTGACATAATATGCTACATCATTTGTATGCTAACTAACTCTCTTTCAAGAGCAAGCCAACTCAAGAAACATCTAACCACTAACATTGGCCCATCCCTCTGTGATCAAACTCCAAGGTGGCTGCCTACCGTAAACCAGCTGACCCTGACAATATCACTTAGTATGGCAGGGTCAGCCCAAACCTGACAAGGGGGATGATTTCTTAATGCTGTCAGTGGCTATGGTGGGTGTGTTGAAATGGCCGTTGTGTTGCAGTGGCAAGGGGGGGTACTGGGAGGGGAGGGAGGGGATCCCAGTAAGGGCAGCTGGGTAATGTGTTGCAGGGGTGTGGGTGGGCCGGTTCAGTCTGCGCCCATGGAGCGGGCCCAAAAGAATGCAGCGGAGAGTACAGCTGCCCTGCTCTGTCATGGCTTTGCGCTGCGCTGTCTGTCTGAGGAACAGAACGCTGGCAGAGTGGTATGTTCGTGTCCTGGACCTCCCATGGACCCACGGGCTTGGGATGCGCAGCCCAGCGTGAATGAACCTACATAGGCAGACAGCAGTTCAGTTCTGGAGGGCCTTGAACACTTGACACTAGTCACCAGCCAAATGCTGGTGTATTTTGAATGTGGCTGGTCAGTCTGTAAGAGATAGTGAAGCAAGCCTGCGTTTAACATATCGTGGAAGTGGGACTAGCACAACTAGATGTGCTAATGTATCCTTCAAAACACGTTGAAGCAAACAGATGTTTTTGTCTCCAAGAAATAGGTTCAGAGCATTGGAAAGGGGTTAACGTCTGAATGCTGATGATTGAAATCCACTAGATGAATGAACTTGCTGTGGCATAGAGACAGGACACGTGTCTAGATACAAGACACGGCTATCACATGCAACTTGTTTCAATGGCAAGACGTGGCAGGAAATCCTAGCAAAAAGCAAAACACTGTTTTATGAAAACGTGACTTAAAGGGGCAATCTGAGATTATATTGCGGCTGTTAGCGAAACGGCACTGTTTTGGTTTTTAAACAGGAGGACGTGAGCAACCCCTCCCGCACCTGAAAACTAAGCGCGTGACTGTGATGCCCCAGAGCAACGTGCATTTAGTCTCCCCCACAGCTCGCTTCCCCGCCCTCCCTGAAATTCCCCAAACCCTGTCCGCACAGTTTTCAAACTGTTTTCAAACAAAGCAAGTCAGAGTGCAGTAGAAAATCTTTCATGTGTTGGGGGGCACTGCACAGTGGGACAAAATGTCGGATTGTCCCTTTAATGTTACTAATGTTATTCGAGACCTGCGGCCATAGAGTATCGGCTACAGCTGCAGGCCTAGTGTCGCTGTCACTAGTAGCCAGGGGCGCCTGACCGTTTGCAAACCCGCCCAGCATCGGTTACCATCTTATTATAAACTAAGGAAGTGGCAGCTTGTTTGGTTTGAGGCGTGGTGGTGCAGAATACATTTACACTTCTGCAGTAGTTCATGCGATATTGGGTGCGAATTCCGCTGAGCATTGAGTGCTACCTTCTCCTCTCTCACTCGACGTGGCACTTTGCCTCCGTAGGTGGTGCCACCCGAAGCCTCCTTTCACACCCCATGTGGAGATTTGAATAAACATATGTTGCGTTAATTAGGGCGCTGTGCCATGGTACGCTTTCAGACGAGTTCTGTAGGAGCCGCTCGGTAGAACATGTGCTACCACTAAGTCTTTAATCAGAGGGGTTTAAATGGCGATCATGATGAACGCCCCTCCCCTCTCTCTCTCCTGCTCTTCACAGCTCCCCAACACCTGCGCCCAGCGCTGCCAGCCAAACAACAACAAAAACATCCCTCACCAGAAAATATTATCACATTCTAACAAACAAACGCAACTGAATTTTCATAATATGCAGTAACATTTTCTACTAAACAGAGAGCTGTGGTTCATTCATTATAATCAGTTGGTATAATGTTTATGTACCTCTGTCTTCATTATCATGGCAGCCAGTCTCATGAAAAATGAAAATCCTATTTGTAAGTTTTCTGGTTCATAGGTTTGGGGGAGAACTATATCTCTTCATGAATTGATAATGAATAAACAACCTGCGTAACACAAAGGAATTCTAAAATTGATGGCAGTTCCCCCTTAGGTTGGCTAATTCTCTATTAGGATACTGTCATGTTGGCCTGTTATTTATGCAGTGTTCACTACAGCAAAAATGGGATTCAAGGAGACTGCATGCCATGGTTCAGGGTGTACAGGGCCATTGATTTGTGTCTAGCTTGTCATGCCCACCCACATCGGAGCAATGTCAAGTCACTGGTATTATAAGCCAAAGGTTCAGCACCCAGGAGGCCCGGATGACATAAAGCATAAGTGAACAGAAAATAGCATAAATATAGAAAAACAGCAATAATGTTTACTATGCTACAGGTCCCACCTCAATTACTTAGATAATACAGTTTAATAGGAAGTACGTGCCAATTTAACCCTGGGAATTACAGCATGAAACTTGCCAAAGAGAGCACTGTGGTTGGAAGTCATGGAAACATACAGCCTCCTCAAGTTTCCTGAAGGGATTAGTGGCGCTTGCCCCTTTCCCTTCAGTGCACATTCAGGAAGACGCTGTAAACTATGTGTTGTCAACCTGAAGCCTATATATCCTGCTAATATAAGACCCAACTGCACTCGGAATGTTTTGATGTCATCTTTTTTTGACTGTTAGCAGAACCTTAATTTTTTTTAACTCTTTGCGGTGCCTTTAAAAGTTGATATTTTACCATAAAAATGATCCTATATATGCAGGTTTAAACTCTGCATCTCAATGCACCTGTATTAAGATGGTTTTGCTATGCAACTCTCGCTAACATACATGAACATCCTACATGAACAGCCTACGCAATCGCTGCCTGTACACAAATGTCTGTAACGCATGCCTGTTTTGTTTGGTGGCCACGCAGCAAACCACCTGTCCTGTTGGGAACCGTTGTAGGAGTGAAATGAAAGCTGATTGCGCCGCACAAGGTGATAACCTCGGGGTGCTTATAGGAACAGGGGGTGGGGGGGCCGGAGGGAGGGGTTCATGGACATGCCTGGCCAGTCCCGGGCACCGTGTCGCTCAGACTGTGGCCCTCTCGCCATCCGTGTCAACACAGATGACTTCAGCGTATGCCCTTGTGAGCTCACCTTGCTAGAAGAGACAGGAAGTGGGATTAGAGCAGTGACAGTATGGAGAAGGATCACTGTGTTATACCTGCACTGGGGGGATTTCTTCCATTACTGTGTGTGTGTGTGTGTGTGTGTGTGTGTGTGTGTGTGTGTGTGTGTGTATATATAATACATTTTATTTGTAATGCACTTTACATTTGAAACAAATCTCAAAGTGCTACAAGGTAAAAGCAGCAATATAAAAGACAGATAAAAAGCTAAAAATATAAGCATTAGAGCATTCTGATCAGTGTGTAGAATATATGTGTGTGTGTGTGTGTGTGCGTGCGTGTTAGATGCAGGAGAGTGCTAATTCCTTGTTTCATGTGTTTATCAAATCAGACAGAGAGTTTACATCCTGGACTGCTGCTATGGGACGCAGTCAGAAGCCCCGCAGTTTACACGAAAAATAGATTTTAAAATACTCTTTGTTTAGGCAGTTTTACGTCTTTTATGATTCATATACTAAAAACTAAACTAAACGAAAACAAACATCATGTTTATACACTATAGGCTACTGTAGACCTAATTCAATTTTTTTTATCATAACAATTGTATCACCTATAGTTTGTGAGTGAAATATTAACTCTCCAGTGTAATGAAGCTATTCCAAAAATATTGCTAGAACTAAAACTGAACATAGAACTACATTTTACAGTCAATGTATATCTGCCTAACGAGTGGCCCTAGCATTTCTCGAATGAGGGTTTGTAAATTCTGACCAACATAAATGCAGAAGCGGGTTAGTCCTTTTAGGCAAACAAACCTCATGCAAATTATTAAGAAGCCATATCAGATGTTAATTTACTGACAGTCCGAATTTGAAAAAATAAAACAAAAAGTCTTTTGGCTTGAAACATTGCATTTCTCTTAGAAGGTTTTCCGCATGTATCCAAATAATTGTTTATTTAAAATGTGCTATTGAAAGTTTTTTTTAGGTTAGCGAAGAACTTTACTTTGCCGATATAAATTTAGCTTTGTAAATAGGCCTATTCATAGCTTGTGAAGACGGTGTTAGAGATCGAGGATCGTTACAGTAGGCCTATAGGAGCTTCCAACTTTCAACCTCCTTGATTATAAACTAGGCCTACTTAAAAAACGAAATAATATAGTCTGTAGTAATAGGACTAGGCCTGTCTAATATAACAGTTGTACAGACTGCATGAAATGAAATGAATGAATGATTTCTATAAAGTTTAAACCCATGAGCGGGGGGGCAATCCTGTGATAAAATAGGGGACGGTCGTCTCATAACTCCAACCTATCACAAGCAGCCTCTACATCAGAACACACCTCCAAAATATTACCAGCCGCAAAATGTAGGTTATATATCAAGACCTGCGCTTGGGTGTAGGTCACCGGTAGCAAAATCAACGTAAAAAATTATAAGATAATAATCTTTGGAAATAAATAGTCAGCTTCTACTTAGTCCGTAGGCTTTTACTGTAGCAATACAGTTTTCCTTTGGAAGTTATCGGCTCTGACAGACGGGGCTTCTTTGCTTTGCCTCGGCTGTACCCGATTTTGACGAGAAACTTTATGGCAAGTCAGTTGAGTTGAGTTATTGATATTGAGATATTCCTTGTAAAAACATAAAGGTGCAAGCGAGGTAAATACTTCTCACTGAACACGTTTTGTTGATGTGGACACCACGAGGGGGGACGAGAGCCCATGACATTTCACACAAACAGTGACAGTGGCTGTTGATGGGCGGCATAGGTGGCAACCTTTACCTCAGTATGTTGAATGGGACTGAGACGCAAACTTTCGGGAAAGACGCCGACATCAACAATCACCTTCACCGCGGCAGCAAGGATTTAACCGACTTCAAGATGGGCATTCAGGACGCGAGGTTTTACTACACCGACACCGTCCAAAACGGACAGGACCCGCTGGCTCTGCCGTACCACTCGGACCAGACGGTCGGTGGATTCGGTGCCCAGCCTGGGAGGTTTTACTCGCCACCCCTCACTAGTTGTCCGTTCGGTGGCGTCCGTTCGCCAACGAGAAACAGCGCTGGACAGAGTTACATCCCGGCTGCAGGCGAGGGGTTTTCCACTGCGGGTAAAGACGTTTATCCCTCCTCTCCGGACAGTTACTCAACAGGCTTTCAGCATGGCTATCCGCGGGCGCCCCTTTACCCTGTACCTGGGCTACAGGTGTGCGGGAAGACTCATGCCCTCCTCAATAACTATCCTCTCTGGGCTAAGTTCCACAAGTTCCAGACTGAGATGATCATAACAAAACAGGGGCGGTAAGTGTAGAATATATACATAGTGTATAATATATATATATAAGTCAATAGTTGCCTATTATTAGCTTTATGAACTCTTACCTGGAAAAAAAAAACAAAAAAACAATAGAGCCTGTAAATCCAAATTAAGCGTGAAACTCTAGTTACGCGCGCGTAAAGAATTGTGCGTCAGGTGAGGTGACAGGTGCCAGACTATGGTTTTAGTATAGTTAGAACAATACACACTAATCTGTTGTAATAACCCAACGGATGTGCATATATTAGGCCGGTGCTTGCAGCTTTCAATAATTTTGTGCGCAAATGGCAAGGCCTGGCTCGATTAAATAACAAGTATGAGCGCGTGAGGCCAATATTGGACAAGTTAGTGTTGGTAATAGTAACCTATAAAGTTAATGGTATGGTAATGATTTAATTGTCAATCTCCTCTAAATGTGTGCATGCAGGCGAAAGTTATACATCGAGCTGAGTAATACAGCCTTTTCTTTCAATAGGTCCTATGTTTATTTATCATTACGACTTCCTAAGTAGGGTAAAGATCAAGAGCTGAAAAGAAACTAGAGAAATGGGGGTTTCGTAGCCACTTGGGCACGAAGGCGTAAGCTGTTGAAAAACACTATGACACCTATAAAGTGGAGAATACAACGGCCACACAAAAGCTTTTTAGCAACTGTGCGCTTCTGGGCCCGGCTGACAGGTCACCGAGCATTAAGACGCAGCCATGTCGATTATGATTAATTTATTAATATGCGAGATGTCTGTTTGACATAAGGTTTCAGGCCATGCGCTTCTCATCGGATCTCTGAAAAGAACAAACGGACTGTCACATTATAGGACATGGATATTTCCAAACACTATCACCGCTTGTCAGTGTAGCCTACATTTGTATTTAAAAATAAAAATTAGAATCGAACACATTTTTTTAACTTGCGTGAAAAGACATCATCTTCAAGGAACCAGTAGGTAACCACTTTAAATTAAATATTTATTGTGATCATTTTATTCCTATGCCTACGTTTGCTTTTTGTCATTTCACATATAATGATTAAGAATGATCTATTTTCAGAATATCTTATTATTTTAGGCCTTACATTACTTTTAATACATTATTAGGCAACAGTATCCTGCACCGTACACAATTTTATCTTAACTTCTACGAAAATCCGAAAATAGATCTGCGTTATGCACTTCTATTTTTTATAGATGTTCTTTTCTGAACTATTAACGATGGACTAATGAATGATTATTTTTAACCGATAAATTAGTAGGCTATTCCTGTTAACTGCAGCCCCGGACAGTATTGGGTAGAAACATGTAATCACAAGAGCTGTCAGACATGCAGGTCCACACACACACACAGACACAGACACACACACACACACACACACACACACACACACACACACACACACACACACACACACACACACACACACACACAATACATTTTATTGAAATCATATTTTTTATAGCACATACTATTCAAGTAAAAGGGTTAAAACCATTACAAGACAATTCAGATGGAATTAAACAATGAAACCTTGAACTTGATTAGACCACATGCAGTTTGACATGCACTCTTTGATGTCATGCAAAAACCACAAACCTCATTATTTTTAGAATATTTAAACCCTAGCAATAGTAGGCTACTATTCTCTTTCTCACATGATCTAAGACACAGAACACAAAAATGTAAAAAGACACGTGCCAAGGCTGAGCCTTGTGGGCCTAGCATAATGTAAACTTTGGTTTTACAGAAGTCTGCTTGACTTTTGCACCAAGTCCAGTAAAAAGGCATATATGACTCTTTATATCAGAGGCAATACCCTGTTTAAAAATTCAAGCTCGGACCCCTAAGATAATTTTGCAGAGATTTTTATGAGGAGTGTGCAATGTTAATCAAAGCCCGGGAGAGGACTGAAGAAAGAAGAGTCTTGTAAAGAGAAGGTCAGACACCACAAAATCTTTATATTGCAACGTTGAGAAGTAGAGGCACCTTTGATGTTCAGGAAGTAGGAAGCTAGCCTCCCCTCACCCCCCACCCCTCACCCCTTACCATCAGCCTCTGCTATCTTCTTACGAACACTGTATACCAAGGTAGGAGGCTAGGAGCCTTTAGAAGTTTGACCAGGTACCGACAAGTCTCGGCTTTGAAATCTGCAGCCATTTCATGGCCTTTGACAAGGCACTGAATTCTTCAGCAATATTCAAGCCTTCTCTCCAGAATGAGCTGATTTTTTATGGTCATATGGACAGAAGTGATATGCAATTGATGTGTAGTGAAATGTTATCGGAGTGGTATAAAGTTGAGGTGTTTTTGCAGCTATACAGTACAGCTGCTCTGTCTTATGTAGTTTTTTCCCTGTTGAAATGAATTATTCATTTGATTATAATAATTTAACTTTCACAGATTTCCTTTTTATTTTAGTGTAAAGGAAATATTGAACTTGAATTCTATTTTTTGTGCTAAAACAATCCCCATGCTTAACATTTATAAACATTTATATTTAAACAATTGTCAAGTATATGAAGACAAATTTTGTTTACTATGGCTGTTTTATGTGAGGCATGTGTCATGTTACCAACTTGCCACCAGCATGCATACAGACTAATCCCAGTGTGGTCCAGTCAGCCGTGGTTCTACATGGTGAGATATTTTCAGAAATGGCTGAGAATCAATTCACATTCATTAAGAGGAATCGTGACAATCTGCTCTGAGTAACAAGAAACACAGCTCGCCGTCTCACTGGTAAATGAAGTCCATATCTGACTAATAAATGCTTATAGAAAAGGATTTTCTTTCTTTCCCAAAAAGTGATAGTATGTTAATATTCTACGTTTGAGGCTTTTGTCACTGAAAAACAGAAGTCACAGGAGCAGATAAATCTTTTTGTACAAAAGTTAGTTTATTACAAAATATACTGTATATAAACAGACATGAATGCAACATATAGAATAGGCCTACATAATTGGATGTTTGGGCACACAATGCATTTAATTGAACACTTTTAACATACATACCAATATAAACCTCTAAGGATCCTCTATTTTTTTACAGAATGAGTGTATTTTTTTAACAGTTTTTACAGTGAAATGAGAAGATTAAAGGGCATAGTGTGTAAACTCACTGCTGCCCTGCTGTCAGTTACATTACAGTTAACATGAAAGTAGAAACCTTTCACCTGTTCTCTGTAAGCCATTAAAAAGCTGCTGTGATATGCAAACTTTTGTATCACAAGGGAAAAGTTTGATATTAATATTAAAAGTAGGCTAATAAGTGACATTAAATAGGTCAATATAGAATACATGTATGGCATTTACAGTATGACACGATCTAATCTGTTATCTACAGGTTATACCAAGATGCAAGATTGCATTTTAAAGGATGCCATTTACTCTCCGTTATCTGTTCATACCCTACCTATTTATTTATCCATCTAGCTATCTTACTCTATTTCTATAATTCTACTGAAAGCAGAAGTATGACTATTTCAAGGTGACAGTATGACCTGTCATTTCCTGTTCAGCTGTTTACGCAGCTTTTCAGAGAAACCTCTAGGGCCAATATATTTTAGCGAAGGTGTAGCTAAGTGAATGCTTCCTCTTACACGTTTCTGCATTCACCCACTGAGCTACTTCTTCAGCTTGATTGATTTCTGTGGTATGTAATCAAGACTAATGGTACTTTTAAGAGGCCTGTGTGGTTCTCCCAAGAGGATTATTAGCACTGCAGCATACTGTATGAGTAAATAATGGATGTCGTCACAGCGGTGTCACCTACATTATCAGCTACAATGAAATCGATTATGTTCAGAGCTTTTTAACTTGTAGTTACATCGCCAGTGTACTGCCAGTACACTGGCGATGCTGTACCGAATTGACGGCAACTCCAAGGGCTTTACTGTTATGCTCATGGTTTCACTGGGGCTCTGCAGAAATAACTACAGTACAGTTATACTACAATGAAAAGCCAATGGTCTCATGTGCAGCTCAAAAACATGGAGACCGACTGGGAAATAGCACAAAACTCCTTCTAGTGCCTTTAATATCTGGCAATACAAAGTCATGGCCAGATATACGCAGCATTAAACATGAAATAACTTGCCCGTAATGAAATGATAGCACACAACTCTCGTCACTTGTACTGTAAGTAGACACAGAAGCGAGAAAGTGTGTAAAGCATGTGTGAAAGTTAGCCCGTGTCGGGCAGCAAGCTGTAGTCTGGCATGTTGGTATCACAGATGATCGAGCGTAACCACGGTGACATAAACTGGACCTGAACTCCTGTCCGGGTAAATCAGTGGATGTGCCGAAGGAGAAAAGTCCTCTCCCTGGTGAATAGCCAGTCACTCCGATCTCAGGCTTCTGCTTCACATACCCGGGACCCCTGCCCCCCGTCTCTCCCTGCCTTCCCCCCGCCTTCCCCCCTCCCCCGCTATACTCCTCCTCTCGTTCCCCCTTTTCCTTCTCTAACCTCTGTTTCCCCCCATGGTTTCCCCTCCGGTGCGCTCTATCTATATCTATGTAGCCACCACACCCACTCCCCTCTGTCTATCTCCACATGCATGCACACACACACACACACACACGATACACACAGAGTTTATTTTGATTTTTTTTAAATGTCACCAGCTTTGGTAATGTCTCAGTATTATTGGGCTGATTCAGTGCAGCCATCGTGTTTCCGTGGCTTTTGGTCTGACAAAGTAAGCTACAGGTATGAGTGTTCACACACACAGACACACACACACACACACACACACACACACACACACACACACACACACACACACACACACACACA
>JAOEHI010001587.1:1688-12479 GCA_025447815.1 Percopsis transmontana
GCTGAAAGGAGATCACGTGAGTTATTTAGTTATTTCATTATCGCTATTTATCGTATTTTTATCGTTATCGTATTTTTCATTGTTTTTTAAAACTACCATATTCCTAGTAAGCTTTTCACATGTCCACTAATGCTTCTGTTGACATGCAGCCATGTGGGCGGGTTGCCCCTATCAGACACCATGGAGCCACATGAATATTTAATAGTATTTCATTCATAAATTAGGCAAAGTAGGCATTATCAGATAGTATATACAATATACTGTATATATATGCTTTGATATGAAATCACAATATTGGCCATATTCTCATTTTCTCATGTTGTGATGCACTACTCTTTTTGACCAAAGGGGGATCAAGGCGAGACAGGACCAAAAGGGAACTACACTGCTACCTTAACACAACCTCTCCAGGTCAGTAGAGCATTTACCTTAATATTGTATTTGCTTTTATGGTCTGTTTTGCACATTTCCATCATGCCAAATTATGAGTAGCACGTCTATTTACTAATAATTTCATTATTTATTATTTAAATAATGCATAAAATATTTGATTCATAACCTGGAATGAATGAATCTCAGTATTATTTTTGTATCTCAGGGAGAACCGGGTGAGAAAGGCCTGAAAGGAGAAAGGGGAGATCTGGTAAACGATCCACATGATGGACAAATCGATGCACACGGGTCCCATGTCTTACCGATCATATTAACCGTTTTTCTATTTTCAGGCTGACAACAAAGGAGAAAGCGGTGTGATGGGGTTCCCAGGGCCGCGGGTTAGCACAAGCACATCTCCACACATTTAAACTTAGACTGTCCTGGAAACATGAACGCCAAAGTTAAACACACTTGATGCCTTCTGTTCTAGGGTGGGCCTGGTCAAGATGGACAGCCTGGGCAAAGGGTAATGTATTGGATTGGATTTTTTTATTTTGTTTAATTTTATTGATCTTTTTATTAATTTAATTTAAATAATTTTTTTGTAATGTGAGATATATTGTATTTTGATAGGATTTCTTTTATTTAGGTACAATGTATAATGTCTACTGTGTGTGTGTGTGTGTGTGTGTGTGTGTGTGTGCGTGACTCTCAGGGCGACCCAGGTGAACATGGTCGAAGTGGCAGACAGGGTCCTAAGGTGATCACACAGCCAACAATGATTACTTTGTTACTGACACCAGGCCTCCTTGTTGCCGGGTGAAAGCCCCACGTTTGTATTTGAATCGATGGAGTATGTAGCCGTTCATTGGTTTGGTGGCTTGATTAAACTAATTAAAACCACTATGCAAGCTGACAGATCTTCACCCTATGCAGCAGTGTGTGTTGCCAGATGTGACTGTGGGTTTGTGTTTCAGGGGGTCAGAGGAGATCCTGGAGAGTTGATCTCATCGGGTGGATTTACTTGGCTCTGGGATACGAAAGGTAAGGTGACAAATGAAAGGAGAGCATGCCTTCATCGTCGCTGTTTATCTCCAGAATGTCACGATCTGTGTGCACACGTTCGTGCGCGCTACGTGCCTCCTGTCAGGGTTGCGCACCTGCCACGGATTAGCTCCGTGGCAGGTGCATGTAGTTAGGGGAATCAGAATGTATATTTAAGTTTACCCCACAGCATTAGGTGCTGTGGGTCATTATTCTCTGTTGGTGGCTCTAATGCCATACATGCTTTATGTTTATTTATTAAAATTCACGCTCCACGCTCCACGCGTTTCACTGGTCGTTCGTTGCGTGTGTTCTTCTCGGGCTCGCGTCTGCTCTCATCCACAACCCACGAAGCATTACACAGAATGAAATTTGAGAAACGCAGACACTCACCATGGGGGAGTACTGACATGTAGTTATTAGCCATCTTAAGGTTGTGTTTGTGTCATATTGTTTATGTCATATGGAGGCATACATTTCATAAATACAACTCATTACAATTAAACGATGCTGTTTTTGCTTGAGATATTCAATGACAATGATAATTGATCCTTTTTTATTTTTGTCTTTCCAAGTGGGGCCTCCTGGACCTCCGGGAAGGCCTGGTCCTCAAGGGGAGAGAGGCCTGGTGGGCGACAGAGGTCGACCCGGTCCCCAAGGTCGTCCTGCCAGCGACTCTCAGCAAATAAGTACGCAAACGTTTTGTCAACAAAAAACAAATGCCGTCCATCAGTAAACCTATATGGTTGTCCTTCAGGCTAGCTCATTTATCATCTACAGTGCGTCAGTAGTGTTGTTTAAGTTATTGTTGTTAATATAGTTTTATTCATAAATAAAGTAATTAATTGTTATTAGTATTATACTTTGAAATGCGTAACAGTTTCTGTTGTGTTAATATTACCAAAACAAGTGGTTCATAACAAAAATAACCTGTTGTGTGCGTGCACGCGTGTGTGTGTGTGTGTGTGTGTGTGTATGTGTGTGTGTGTGTGTGTGTGTGTGTGTGTGTGTGTGTGCGTGTGTTTGCTTCATTTTTGAATGTGTCGCAAATGCTAGCCAAATGCTAGCCAAATGCTAGCCAAATGCTAGCCAAATGCCAGCCAAATGCTTGCCAGGCGATGTGTTTGTGCTGGTGCAGGCTTCTCAGCAGAGTCAGATAGTGCTGATGCTTCTGCCTTCCCACAGCATGGGTTTATGTCGGGCCATTTGGCGTTAAAGGGGAGATGGGGGACAAGGGTTCACCAGGAGAACCCGGGATTCCTGCCATCACGGCCGGCCCGCCGGGCTTCAGCGGCCTTCCGGGAGTCACGGGTCCACCGGGACCCAAGGGGACATGTGAGTGTGATGGCTTAATACTTTATGCGTATATGTGCGTATATGTGTGTGTTGTGTCCCCCCGGCGTTCATAACTTAATACTGTGTGTCTGCAGGGGAAGAATTCTTCAAGGGGCCTCCGGGTGATAGCGGAAGGCCAGGGTTCGGCGGCCCTAAAGGAATAAAAGGTACTGCAAAGGACGACATCACGCTTTAGCACTCTTTTATGTGGGAGGGGCTGATGGCTGACGTCTGTGTGTGTGTGTGTGTGTGTGTGTGTGTGTGTGAGTACACTAGGTGACCATGGATTGTGCGAGTGCAGCATTTTACACGCTAAGATGGGCCCGCCCGGTCCGGCTGGTAGTCATGGCGACCACGGAATGACTGGAGAGTTCGGCCATCAGGGTGACATAGGAGACGAAGGAGCCCCGGGGGAAGAGGGACTGCCGGTGAGAAAGACCACCCATTTCTAACGTTGCGGCAGCCATATTTGTTCTGTTCTTCATGCTTCCATCTATCTGCTGCCTCTAGGGATTTCCTGGTCCTAATGGTTTGCCAGGCCCTAAGGGCCATAAAGGTCCGACGGCTGTGGTGAAAGAGAAAGGTGGGTTGCAATTCCATTCTGCTTGTTTGATATATTCACAGCAAAGGTCCTGAGGTCGACCCCTACCATCGGCCTACCTGTACCACATGCCCCACTGCTCCTACATACTCACTATAATCTGCTTTGGATGAAAGCATCTGCTAAATGACAGAACCGTAACTGTATTCTGTGTGTGTACCACGAACCTCCGCAGGCTATCCGGGCGACACAGGGGATCCCGGGCAGCCGGGTGACCATGGGATCCAGGGCACCCCTGGACAAATTGGAATGCCGGGAGCTTCGGGTGCTTATGGTCCCCCTGTGAGTGAAGTGGCCATGGAGCGTTTACAAGCTGCATGCAGTACCACGCTCCAAAGTCCAAATGCTCTGCCTATCCTAAATCCTTGACATAGCGCCTAGTTGGAGTAGTTTTATTAACATTATGATATTTTTATTATATATTTTCTCTTAGCACAGTTGTTTTTGTGGGTCATGAATCGAAAAAGCGTCAATAAGCTATAATAAAATGACCAATGATAATTGTGCGTGTGTAATGTCAACAGGGAGAAGGTCCTGTGGGAGGTCCTGGGCAGAAGGGTTTCACGGGCCGTCCTGGTCCGCCCGGTGTGGCGGGCCAGAGGGGAGAACCAGGGCAAGGTCTAGGGGTGCCCAAAGGCCAGCCAGGTTCTCCAGGCGATGATGGACTGCCAGGCTACGATGGAATCCAAGGGCCCCAGGGGACCACAGGTAAGGGGCAGCTGCATTTAATCTGTTTTGATTCCAAAATAAGAGAAATGCTGTATCATGCCAAGTAACGCTGTTCCCCACAGCTGGGCGTCACGCACCCCCTCCTGTTTTCAGCCTCTTTGGCATTTTTAATGATATTTCATACCGTCTTCTTGACTCGTAACAAACGGCAGCGAGATGGGGTTGAGCCATAACGGCTTGGGAAGTTAATAGCGCAAGACATCTTTTCTCCTTCATTCCTCCCTCTCTTGGCTGTGGCTGTGTACCTCAAACAATGACCCTGTTTGAGAATATGCTTCAGCTTTTTAATAATTCTTGTTCCAAAACGCCTCTATCTTTCACTCTCTCTCTCTCTCTCTCTCTCTCCCTATCTATCTCTCATGTGCGATTAAAAGGAGGCTGTAGTCCTAATTGGAGAGAATATGGAGAACAGGTGGATGTTACAGGTAGCTGGTATAACCGCTTCTTCATTTACAAATCTTTTTTGTAACAACTTATTTGTGCTTGGCTTCGTATTATTTGAACTATGTGCATGGTATTTCATTATATTTTGTTTTGATAGTTTTCCCTGTACTAATTTCGTTGTAATGTATGTATAATGTATAATTTTTATGTACAATGAATAGTATAATTGTATGATGTTAATGTTGCGAACCACAAGCCATGCTGGGCAACAAGTAAACAACAAGCACCACCTAATAGCTAAATATAAGTCATCCTCACATTGATGTATTTTGTCGTAACACGTGGTTTACGGTGATTATAGGGGATTGCATTCTTATACCGGGACCTCCAGGGTTGCCTGGGACTCCGGGACCTATTGGACTCGCAGGTTTACCAGGTACCGTCACAGAAAACCTAATGATGACCATTGTCTCAGCAGAAAGACTACTGAACAAGTGTGTCATATCTGATCCCTGTTAATATTTTGCTGTATAGGCCCTCCAGGTCAAAAAGGACCACAAGGTGTCCTTGGAACAGAAGGAGAGAAAGGAGAAAGAGGAGAGCAGGGAAGAGGTGGCTCTCCTGGAAAACCAGGTAGGGAGTGAGGCAGAGAGATCTGCTAGGATAGGTTAGTGGTTAGGGTGGTTGACTTCCATCTGAAAGGTTGAGGCTATGATCCTTGACATGCCCAGCCTACCTGTAAGATGCCTAACCCCTACCTGCTACTTTATACCTGTGATTGAATTAACTGTTAGTCACTTTGGATAAAAGTATCCCCAGCTGTATTTGTATGTTTAGCTCAATGTTAATCAGATTTGTTTCTGTTTAGGTCATTTGTGATATTTGCATTAACACTATATTCAAACTGTATGGACTATCTACAGTTTAAAAGTGGAAGATACCCTGCGTTTAACATGTAGATGGTGCTGTTTCTACTCTTTTAGTGTTGTTACTGGCAGTGAAATTTGTGCCAGACAATGCTAGACAAAAATATACTCTATGTGTTAAGGTGTATCAAAGACTTTACAACAATGCAAGATAAAGTGAAATATACAATTCTAAAGTAGGCAGACACTAAGAGACACTAAGAAACTAAGTATTGGTACAATATTAAGTAAACTTAATAAATTAATTAATATTTAAAGTAAACAGTGGAAATATACGCATTCATCATAACTGTCTATGGATGTGCTATACAGGGTTTATTGGACCCCGTGGAGACTTAGGCTTGGCTGGCAGCAAGGGTTCCATGGGGAACCCCGGAGTTCCCGGTGTGTCCGGCCGAGACGGGGCACCAGGAGACAAGGGTATCCATGGAGAGATCTTTGGAGCTTCAACTGGAGCACCTGGTGACCCAGGACTTCCCGGCCTACGGGGATTTAAAGGTCAACTTGGAGATCAAGGAGAGCAAGGTTATCCAGGTTGGTCATACAGTATATTCACTTACCTCACTGTTTGACTATCAAATGTTTTTTATGTCAACATTCGATTAGTTGGGGAAGATGGGTCAAATATACACTCTACAGCTTTGACCTCATGTTAATCTATGTGTCCAGGAATGGGCGGCATGCCTGGTATGATTGGCCTAAAGGGACAGGTTGGACCTCCAGGCCTGCAGGGGGAGCAAGGGAGACCAGGCCCTGTTGGGAAAAACGGCTACCTTGGTGTTCCTGGAAGAGCAGGCCCACCTGGGGTACCTGGAGCTATTGGACAACCAGGTTGAGTGTGCACACACATAAGGCTGTTTATATTCAACTGTTATTAATGTTACTCAATAGGAAAAGGGTGTCTATCTTAGCCTGTTACTTTGTTGACAGGCTTCTCTGGAGAGAGGGGGAGTGAAGGAGACCCAGGCCCTCAGGGTCCTGAGGGATTTAAAGGCACCCCAGGTCCTTATGGTGATGATGGGGACAAAGGAGAACAAGGTCCTGCAGGTTACCCGGGCCCTCCTGGCCCACATGGAAACCCAGGCCTTTCAGGACTCAAGGGTTGGTTACACGCAATTAAGGGAGCCTTCTATCTTAAATTTATAGTGTGTATAAATAGGTAGTGGTATCCAAAAGTCCACTACCAAGATCTGTTTACTAAGGACAGCAGGACAGGGATCCGAAAGACACATCAAATCTTTACCAGGATTATATGAAGTCCAAAGAAGAGCAAGGAGTGTTGACTAGTATGTTGTTACAGCCCCAGTCACCAGACCTTATTCCCATTCAACATACTGTATAGGTTAACATACTAAAACATCAAAGGAGGCCTCTTGAAGGCTTACAGAGACTGCTAGAATAAAATAATAATATGATTGTTAAAATCTGCACAAACTTGAATAAATGATGAAATACAAGATGTAAATATGGCAAAAAGTTATGTTTATGATTTTACTTTACATTACTACGTTATGTCTTGACTTGTGTTCAGATGTACAGTATCATCTGAGTAATGGTGAATAGTGAAACAAACAGTACTTGGTAGACAGACGCAGGTAAACAAAAAACTACGACACAGCACCGAACCATATTGTTTGCACACGTGCACATGCAGGTACCCGTTGTTGTGTGCGCGGACCTCTGTAACTCTCGCCCCCCATTGGCCAATAAATACACACTACCTCTTTAACCACAGAGTATGACTGTATTCATATCAAATGTTATGGTTCATATAATATTGTGTTTGATTTTTTGCTAGGAAGCAAAGGCTCTGCAGGCATGTCAGGTTTTGAGGGCCGCAAGGGTGAACCAGGCACCAAGGGTTTCAGTGGACTGGGTGGAGAACCTGGCTTACCAGGACAAGCAGGTGTAAAAGGAGGCATGGGCCAGAGTGGAGAAAAAGGTGAAAAGTGGAAATATTTCTTTGTTTTTCAGGTCTCCCAATAAGACGGTGGTTCTCAAACTGTGTGTAGGGACCCTCGAGGGGTTGCAAGATGAATTTAAGGAGGTTGTGGCAGGATTTCGAATCATTTAAAGATTTTGAATCAATTCAATAAGCTTCTTACAAAAAATACATACATTTTCAGTGCAAGGGTGTTTAAGGATGTTTATAGACCAGAGGTTTATGTTTTATGATGTTATATTATGGTTTTGAAGAAACTTTCTTGCATCTCCTTGTGCACGCATGCTCAATTAAAGCTGTTGTAGGTAGGATTTGAGAGTTGCAACAAGAGCTAGCTGAAAAATGAACTAAAGAGAATATAATTTTGAAAATCAACAACAAAAAACCACCCTCTGCTCCCTCCCTCTGGAACCTGTTGGTCTGCCATTGCGAAGCATCATTGACAAACCTGTTGTAGCTGTGTGTGCGCATTCATGTGATTGACAAGTAAGGTTGATTTGCCAGACCAATTGGGGAAAAAAGACCCTGATTTGTCTCCAGGCGCCTGGCAAAATCTAAATCAACTTGAATAGAGACAGGGGCTATCAACCAGAGCAGATGCTCTCACAGAGCATTTCACCCACTGATAGCTGACGGATGTCTATGGTATTTCTAAGAAATGACACTAAATTTATAACTCCTCAAATCCTACCTACATTACCTTTTAAGTACTTTTTGGGGGGTTCACGGGTGCAGTGGTTAGAGGACCACTGCAACACAAAAGATAACGCTACTGATCCCCTAGATGGAATTTAGTTCATCTGTGTAACCAAACTGCGATGCCCCTCTCCTCAGGTGATCGAGGTTTGGTAGGACCGCCGGGGGAAAAGCCCCACATCCCTCGTCAAATCATCGCAGACATGAAGGGAGTCAAGGGCGACCATGGATTCCCAGGGGAGACAGGATTCACCGGACCCAGAGGTGTGTAGGAATAGCCGTCGCACCCACGCACCTCTGTCTGTCGTCCTGCGCCTCACCTTCTCTCTCCTTCTATTCCCCCAGGGTCTAAAGGTTACCCGGGTGTACCGGGGCAGGCTGGCTTTCATGGCCTTCCTGGGGATCCTAGTCATGTGAAGGGAGAGCAAGGCAACCCAGGTGCAGAAGGACTTCCTGGGCCAAAAGGAATGCCAGGACAAACCGGGAATCGTGGAATCAGTGGCTTTCCCGGAATGTTTGGCGTCAAGGTGAGGGACACTGTGGAATTCACATGAAAATATATGCCTTGTATTCCAAGATCCTCTATTATTGCATAGACATTTATTATATGACTATACAAAAAAGGCAATTGCACACCAAACAATTGCTCTACTGTAGAAGACATGAGACTGAAGTTGTGTTGTGTATTTGATTTTCAGGGGGACAAAGGTCATGCTGGTGCCTATGGCGCTTCAGGAGAATCAGGAAAGAAAGGAGCCAAAGGTGCAATTACACACCACACAGACCCATATTACATCATTGTTATTACTGTTAAAGAAACAAATGATGTTCAATTATAATATTAGAATAGTTAATTCTAACTTTGTTATACCTCTGACTATACTGCTTCAGGTGAGAAAGGCATCTGCGTGGACCTCCCTGGACCTACAGGATTAAGGGGGGAGATTGGTTTTCCAGGGGAGCAAGGTAAGGCCTAGCAGGTTTCTTCAACGTCCCTTTGACTCTGTTGATTTAATGACTAATGTTCATCACAGGTCAGAAAGGATTATTTGGACATACTGGGGACAGAGGCAGCCCCGGTTTCCATGGTATCGATGGAGTTAAGGGTGGGATAGGTGACCCTGGTGTAGGTGGTCTCCCAGGTAAGTTGTCTTTCAACTTTGTGATGTTGAAAGGGTTTGTAACCTGTTATCAAACTGCAGCATAGTATCCTGCTTCTGCCGTCTCGTCCAGGCTCAGACGGACAGAAGGGGTTTCCCGGTAGCCAGGGACACAAAGGATTTCCGGGAACGCCCGGTGATCCAGGGACTGCTGGCTCCCCCGGCTTCCCAGGAGAAAAAGGTACCCCATCTTTTTTCCTGTCTATCCATTGTTGAACACACACATAAGCCCAAACTCACAATCTCTCCTGCCCACAGAGATATGCAATTTTTCATTTATTTTAGTTTTTACTTGCTTGCAGGTTTTACTGGCCTGAAGGGTCTTTATGGATTACATGGTCTGAGAGGTCAGAAGGGCATCTCCGGAGTCCCAGGTACTACGCAGAAATTGTACTTGACTAAATGCTGAAGTCACTTACTGCACCAAAGGCAGCCTCTTAAAATAGCTCCCAGGTATCAGATACATTATAACCATGCCTGCTACTACCTGTCAGGTCTGGACACGTATGGACCAGCAGGAGAGCCAGGACTCAAAGGAGAGAATGGGGAGAGTGGGGACCCAAATAGCAAGACTGGTGTCCCTGGCACAGTGGGTTTCAAAGGCTTCCAGGGGCCCACAGGTTAGTCAACACTTAGATTGAGATTAAACTTTATTCAACCCAATGAATCATTTTTTCCCCAACCCCGATTTGGTTCCATCTCAAAAAGATACTTCATGCTAACATGCCTACGATGCTGGTTCGAAGTAGTTCCTGCTAACACGTTTTGAGCAATATTTATTGGTAAAATCGAACTCCTGTCTGTCTGACAAGAAACTAAATTGTGTTAATTTTTAACCCTCACAGTCATAGATGCAACAAGTTAAGATACTAATTAACACAATGAACCAAATATTTCACCCTGTCTCAATTTAATTCCACTGATAGAGCTCTTGGGTTGACTTGAGGACAGGAAGTCTATCACTTCTCAGTTCTCAATGAAAGAACACAACATTATGCAACATGCAGCGGCTGTTGGTGTTTCTTTTTACAAAAAAACATTCCGAAACATTAGGCAATCCAATGGTGTATTTGTTCAGGTGACCAGGGCCAACCAGGGCCCCCAGGGTTCCGAGGGCCCCAGGGACCAGAGGCAACCTCAGGGAGACCTGGTGCCATTGGGGATCCCGGATTCCAGGGAAGTAAAGGATACAAAGGTAGACAGTACTTCTAATACAATTAGTGAAAGTTTAAAACATCCTTTGGTAACAAAGACACAATTACAACATTTTTAGATTAGGCAAATTCTTTCGAAACTAACTTTACTCCCATTGGATTTAACGGGCCCTATCTTACAACCTGCGCAAAGCAGAGTCAAGCGCGACGCAAGTGTCTTTGCTAGTTTCAGACCGACGCAGATGTAATTTGTGCTTGTTACCTGTGCTTTTATCACAGGTAACAAATATTAATTTAACATGAATTGAAAAGTAGCCACACAAAGAGGTTGAGTGGGGGTTATGCCTGTTCTGAGACACAGGACACCGGCTTTGTCTAGCTGTAAGGCTTCTGCCTTGGCTTGCTATAAACTCAATGAGATATTAAATAATATCTAAATTCTAAT
>JAOEHI010001588.1:0-40979 GCA_025447815.1 Percopsis transmontana
CACCCGACCCCAGCGGATCCTCCCACGGGTGGTGGGCCCATGGGATGGAGAGGGAGGTGCCACGTTGCTTCTTCGGGGTTTTTCATCGTTTTCATCATTAAAAAAATATCAGTGTGTCGCCACAAAACCAGCATAGTGCGAACGCAACCTATTAGTTGAATGACATTATTCAAAGTGGACTGAGTCCACTGCAAACCCACTCCACTCCCTCTACCCCACGCACTTCACTGTAGGTTACATAACTGGCTTCAGAACACTTGTCAGATAGATTTATTATTTTCAGAAACGCATGTTTTAATGGTGCATTAAAGGCTGGATCTGAGCCATTAAGCATTGCGTACCAATCTACACATTATATAACATATTTATATAATATATATTTAATTAACTATTGATATTGATATGAGTTACATAACTACTTACAGTGGGTAGACAGCCTCCTGTGTACAGTGTAAGGTAGTGACATAGTCTGGACTAGGATTGTACAGCATAGTGTACCAGTCTGACAGCATCTGGACACGGCAGGAGCGGACGGTGAGCGCGCCCACGGGCTCGCTGACCAGCAGCGTGACCACAGATGACACACTGCACTCCAACATGGCTGTAACGTGCTGAAGGAGAGCACTGGAGCTGGGAGAGGAGAGGAGAGGAGAAGGCATTTGGTGAAAAGAGAGCCATCAATAAACCATTATTACAAAAGGCAAGCTTTGAGATTTAAGTGATTTGATGTTTTTCAGGCAAAGATTTAACAAATGTTAAATGTTAGTCCAGTGAAAGAATTGCGGTTATCTGGCAAGTACAGTATATTTCGACATACTGTATGAGACTGATGCATCAAAGAGTTACACACTACAAAGGAAACAACAGAAAATGTAAACTAAATATATTTACAATGGACCAATGTGACAGTTTAAGCATATAGTCTGAATTACCTTAAATCATATTAGAGACAACTATTGGATACAGAACATTAATTTCCATTAGTTCTTACACCCCTAAGGAACATTAAAAGGACTCCCTGCCTCTCTCTCAACTTCAACAAAGCCAGTAGTGGACCATCCTAAGTCGGTTTAATGAAGTTTAACTACAATTACCGCCCCGCAGTTGTATGCCTCCTTGAACCAGTTCAGTTTCAGTCAACATGCATTTTATTTAGACACATAATATATTTAATGTTGAGTTTAAAGGAATTGAATAAAAGGTATTAAGTGTAATTTTGGCAAAATGTGAGGTATCACTATACTGATATGTATGATGCCACTGAATAATTTAATATTTAATAAGAGAAACATGCTGTCACAACAAAAGTTTAGTGTTTCTTTCGCAAAATATGAATTCCTGATATTATGTTCACAAGAATGTGAGGTCAACGTGACCTTGACCTTTGACCACCAAAATCGAATCCTTTCATCTTTGACTCCAAGTGAACGTTCGTACCAAATGTGAAAAAAATCCCGCAAGGCGTTTTTGAAATGATGCGTTCAAAAGAATGAGACAGACGGTCGGACAGGCGGACAACTTGAAAACATAATGCCTTAGCGGAGACATAAAAAAAGAGAGCCCCCAAGTGGATACCAAGTGCAATGACACATGGCAGCAGATGAAAAGAGTACACATTACAGTATAGTCAATGTCAATACCTCTTCTTTCCGGAGTACCACTCTATGAAGAACCAGTGTAATACCAGTGGTAGCATCGCCATGAATCCCAAATACAGCCAGTCATAGAGCTCAGGGGTCTCTGTGCACCGCTCACACACCTTCCGCATGTTGGTGCGCTCGCCACGAGGACAAACCTACACAAAGAAGACAGATCTGATTAGGCAGCCATGGCAACCGCTAGGACACGTCATTATCTGATAATGATATATGTAATTCTTAATTCTAAGTGACTTATAAAAAAATAACATGATGTGTACACACTAAATAACTCAAATGTAGCTTAAACTGGCTGGGATGCCTTAATGGTGACAGTAAGCTCTACTGCTCCGCCTTACAACTCTACCTGCTTTAATTAAAAGGAAGATAAATAGAGTTGGCATTAAGATTATTGTTGGACAGCATAGGAGCTAAGTACTTTGACAGTCTCATTAATGAGCCAAATGTATTGATGTTCTAGGCAAAATGGCATTCTATGAGTGAAGCTAAATATTATACATTCTAGATGGCCACTTCTGAGCTCTTTGTCTCACACACAAAAAAGTGGACATATATATATATTTCTACTTACACCACATTCACCCTCTACTGATCCATTTACCATTAGTCTACCACAATACAGCCCTGGACAGGTGGAGCTCATGGCAACAGCTGTAACAAAACAAAAAATTATATAAACAAAGGCCGATCAATCAATGTAACAGTTGAAGTCATATCAGTGGTCTACATAAAGGTAGCACACATACTAGTATCCAAGCCAGAATACGCTTGTCAGTGATAGCGTGATATTCACTATATCTATAAATCATGGTTCTCATACTGCCTCACGATTAATCACCGTTGTCGCTAACTGGCGAAACAAAGCCTTTTATCTTATTTTAGCGTTATAAAATGTTGTCTATGAACACAATTA
The DNA here is from genome assembly GCA_025447815.1 of Percopsis transmontana. Lineage (NCBI taxonomy): Eukaryota > Metazoa > Chordata > Actinopteri > Percopsiformes > Percopsidae > Percopsis > Percopsis transmontana. The sequence continues at coordinate 2,572 of JAOEHI010001588.1, forward strand.
ACAGCAATATTATTTTACTAGTCATTGGTTGGGTAGCAAAGCTAGATTTGGTTGTTCATCCAGTGTAGCAACAACAATCAAGAAGGATTTGTAAAATGCAATAATTAAATACTACTTTGTACAATAGATCCCAAACAATTACTTCAACCTACCCATTTTGAACTTATCAACGATTACACGATGTTTTGGCTACAATATTTCCTTTAGAAAATGAAAGACACGAAAAAGAAGAGCGACGAATCAACCGAACTGGTCTTCCTGTTTTTCTTCTTCATGTTTATTTCATGACATTTGGCAAAAACGTTAATCGTACAGTAGGCTACCACCACCTACTGGGTGGTGATGGTAGAGGGAATTTGAGATAATAAATATTTAATACTTTTCTAACCATTTCTAACTAAAAAACACTGGGAATTAAGTGCGAAGTGCTGTTCAGAGTGTTATCAGAGTAATAACTATTAAATGAAGCAACACGTTTTAACAGCCTAGCCTCTGCACATAATAGGCTGTGTCTTCATTTGCAATTTGTCAGTAGGACACGTTTTTACAATGAGGCTCAGTATTAGACAACGCTACATTCCTGCTCCCACATTGTGGCCAAACACGCACCACCTAAGGTGGTGGGGGCTGTGGGGCAGACAGGAGAATTATGGTAGAGTAAGGCAAAACTTGTGCCCACTGACCTCTGCGCCGGGCAAGGTTGGAAACACCAGGGCAACAGTGGTTAACCCCCACTCCAACCCCATCCTTGCACATTACAATTAAAAAAAAGAAATCAGCAACTCTTGATTAATATTATCATCGTCATCAATATATTGAAACTAAAGACCCCCCTAAATATTTCCACGTATAAGTCCAGGCACTTCTCTTTCAGTGTCGACTGCTTATGAAGGTCGCTTAAACCTGCATGGTTTCAGGTATAATTTGGTACATGTCCGCATGTTCCAGCTACCGTCAACTATCGTCATACTTTCGGACCTCAGAAGCAGTTGACGAGGATTGTGACGATCCATCACCAGATGTCCTATCCTATATCGCTCTGAAGTTTGCAGTAACCGCTTAGGTTACTCATGAGGTCAATCAAAAAAATATCCAAACTAACTTAATGGTAGAAAGCCAAGTCGTCTTTTTTATATCGATTTTTCTCGTGCCCCTCCCGAGCTAGCTCCGCCTTCCCATTTTAAAACCACTAGTCTACAGAAACAAACATTTTAATAGCTTCAGTTGTCTTTACATTTACTTCCATCTTCGAGAAAAACAAACAACCAAAATTTCTCAACCAACTATTTATTTTTTGTGAATATTCATAGAAAAAAAAAATTTCTCAAGAGGATGTGATGTCAGATAAACTGGTAAAGTGAATTTAATAAACAATTTTACATTCAATACATCTAATGCGACTTGGCCCTGTGTCCCCCTGCCTGCTATACCCTTAGCAGCGAGGAAAGGTACAGAGCCAGCAAGCCTATTAGTGTATCAGACTCCACAATTCTTTTTTCAATATTACAAATATATAATTGCTCTACAGTGTTAACAGTGATACGGTGTCAGATCTACTTCAGGTAATAATACTTCAATGTCTTCAAAGACAGGCACAGACACAGTAATATGTGTCTCACACACAGACACACACACACACTACATTCCCATACACAGAAAAAGGACAACCTCAGATATCCACAGTCACACGTGCACACAAATGTGTTTAAACACACACACACACACACACACACACACTTTATAATAACTAAATTCAGCGTAATTATTCGCTGATCAGGAATGCACTAAAACTACAACTCTTCTTTCATGTTTCAGATTTGGGGCCAGAGGTCATATCTAACCAACATGATCTAACTGGCACAAACAGAGAAAGAGTAGCACAGGAGTCAGTAAAACAGCCTGTAAGACAAAGTGTAAGGCAGTCAGCAGTCAAGCCAGTTGGAGATGGGGAGACCAGCAGAATAGTCAGCCAGTCGGTCAGCCAGCCAACAGGACAGACAGCTCAGACAAACATATAATTAAAATGTATGTTAAGTGCTGTGTACCAGAAAGCAGGCTCTCAGCTAGTGAATAAGTTAGGTAGTGTCTAAAAGACTGTAGCTTGAGGCTGTCAATTAACACGAACCAATATACAGGGTGCCAACTGTGGCGTGTAGTGTGGTTAGAGATGTTCTTCATAGCAACGAAGGCTGTGGCTCAGTGTGTATTAGGGTATTGGGTCAGAACAGTTGATGATTGACCCACTTCTAAACCAAGATCTGCTATTGAAAAAAAAAAAAAATAGATAAATATTACAGCACATTATTTAAGATTTTTGTATGTACTTAACAATAGAAGCCTTACTGCTTGGAAATCTTCGGCCAAATAATCATGCTTGCCTTCCAAGACAAAGGAAATCATGAAAATATAATACTGGTATGCAAATCTGAAGTTTACAAAGATTTTTGTTGAATTTCTGGTAATATATCAAAGGTTACAATTATTTGATTTATCCTGATTTAAATTCAAAATCTTACAATTAGGTCAAAAGATAAAGTCGAAGAATTTTTTTGATAACAGCATCCATTTGAAAGGAAAGAACAAGGGAAAAAAAACAAACAAACACACTTCCAGTATCCCAGGTCCAGATTTTGGTCCAGTGAGGGCTTTTAGTGAAGACTGAAGACAACATATACGGTAAGTCACCTGTGAAATTTAACTTCAACAATCATGGATCATCCAGATCCCATTCTAAATACAATTTAAATCTAATTTACTTTGTAATAAATTTGAGCACAGACATGATAAGAAACGTGCTGACACAGGTGTGTATACTTTATATCAGCACGTTTATCTGAAATCCCTCTTCTGTGTATGTTAGTATACAGTATCTGATATGTATGCATGAAGTGTGTTAGAACTACTCAAGGCAAGGCGGTGGCCCACTGGTCTTCAGTGTTCAGATTTCTAATCTGTGTAGAAATGCATCTGCTTTCCACATGCTGCGTTTGTATGGCGGGCGCTCGTCCGCTCAGCGTAGCCACGAGCAGGGGACCCATTGTGGTTCAGTGTCCAGTTTGTTAATGAATCTCAGCAGCTCGTTGAAGGCCTTGTCTTGGTCTGTGTTCACAATGACTGCATCAAACAGGTGACCGCAGCTCTGCTCCATCTCCCTGGCTTTCTCTATGATGTCCCGAAGCTCCTCTGGCTAATGAGGATACAAAGAAGGTGTATTCACTGTCAATAACTGCTGTTGTGGCTATTAAATAGATGGTGAGCACTGCCAATACACAGACGGGTACCTTGGGGTTTTTGTTGTCCTTGGCCAATAGGGCTCGCAGTCTCTCCTGAGAGGGCGGTGCTATGAAGATGATGTAAGGCTTCAGGTCGGAACTTCTCAACACTTTCAGAGACTAATGACATGAAAGCACATAACAGAGTTAAATGCCCTTCCAACATCAAAGTGCCAATACTATACAAAGAGTACCAAATACCTGACAATGCACACACAGTTCTAATGACAACAGTCACTCTTCCTGTTTGTTTGTATTGAATGTGTGACATAAGCTAAGGGCTATGTTAGAGTGTACCTGTGTATGTAGACAGAGAAGACAGATCTTTCCGGTGTTGATCACCTGTCTCACCGAGTCTGTACTGGTTCCATATAAGTTCTTCTCAAACTCACCAGACTCAATCAGCTTCCCTAAGAAAATATAAACATTTTGATAAAAAAGCCAAATAAGTGCAGGATATAGAGCCCATTCTCTCAGGATCAATACTGTAAAGTTATCAAACATGTCAAGGTATTCATTTATGAAACAGTTAAATATTATTAGTTTAACGCTAGATAAAAAAAATATATATAAATGTGGTCATCACAAAATTGAGTATAGTATGTTTAAATAAAAAGGTCTTACCAGCAGTCAATTCAGCCTCAAACGCCTGACGGGATACAAAATGGTAATCTCTACCAGTCACTTCTCCTTCACGGCGACTCCTTGTAGTGTCTGGAATACATACATACAGACATTACAAGGCTCCACAAACACATACATAATATTATAACATCTATTTAATGCACAAGCGCCAATGTGTTAGCATTTTTAAAAACAAAGAATGCCTACAGACTCTACTGTTAATGTCTTACGAGGTACAGCTCCGGCAAAGCGTTCTGGTTGGCTATTGAGTAGTCTTTGTTTGAGTTCTGCCTGCCCACAGCTTGCTGGACCAATCAGAGCGATGGGCCGCTTCCTATTGGCTGGCTGGTGGTACAGGGCCATCTCCTCATAGGTCAGAATCTCCTCGTTATCCAAATCTGAATCAGAAGTACAGGGAACAGGATATTCTCATCATATTGCAGGTATCATTCAGGCTACGAAAAAACGTTGCAGCCGGTTATCAAAGATGCCTTTTTTTACTATGAGCATCATACAGTAATTTCAGGATGGCTAAGACATAGGCAAAAGATCACAGAAAAACCGGTCGCACCATCATTCCTGTGGGCATTGTACAACAGCTTCTTTCTCTTCCTCTTGTTCTTTTTAGCACACCACAGCTTTCCTGGAAAGAGATTGGTCGGTAAGGTTAAAAGAAAGGTTGGGATTGAATTCTTAAAGCGTACATTTGGTGGTGTATTGTTACAGGTTAAACACAGGAATAGAGGGCAGAACTAACCAGACTTCTCAGGCTCCTTGTCTTCTTCTATGGTCTGTTTCATGGCTTCTCTCTGCTGCTGGAAACTCTTTCCTAAAGAACACACACACACACACACACACACACACACACACACACACACACACAAAGATAGATATAGCAATAATTAGATGCCGCTTTTGTGCCTTACGCAATCTACAAGACAGACAGGAAACAACACCTGTCCATAGCCACAATATATATATATGACCAAAGTACCTAACAATAGCGTAAAAGGACGTACAGGCAAGAATCAGTCCTTGGAACTAGTCTACAGTTAACACAAACACAGAGACACACAGTAGTACCTGGTACTAGTCCAGCTAGTGGCTGATTCTCCTCGTCTCCATCCCTGTACGCTTGCCACCAGTTGGGGTCGGTCTGGCTGATGATGTGGAGAATGTCTCCCTTCTGGAAGGACAGACCCAGCTCTCTGCAGGGCACGTAGGGGTCGTCTGAGGGATCGTAGTCAAAATGGGCCTTCACATGAACCTGGAGGGAGAATTGAAGAGCACTCATAACATCCACACAGGGATGGATAATACTAGGCCATGTTGGGTTTGAGTTCAGGGCACGCCTCCCTTGCTAAAGTTGTATACTGTGTGATTATTTGTAATGCCTATACATATGATGAATCAAGGAGACACCATACAGGTTACCTTTTGCAATAGACTCACCACAGTTTCCTTGACGGGAGGAGGTTTACTCTGAGAGCTGGGAATCAGCACAAAGGTTAGGATGCCATGCATGTCCGCCTAGACAACATACACAAAGAAAAATGTATTATTCGTTTCACTGATTAATTCTATACAGCATGCATGTTGATTCGGTGTATATGGATTTACAGCAAGACCAAGAGCAGCACCATCTTGTCTGTATCTTGTGCACCTGTCTCAGCCAAGATATAATCCATACTATTTACATGTACAGCATTTAGCAGACGCGTCTATCCAAAGCGAATTACTAGGGATGTACAAAAATATAGTTTTATCGAATAATTTTTTTAATTGGTCCAATTCGATATAAAATGTATGGATCGATCTTTTAGGCTAATAAACATTTCTGGTTTACACACCTTTGGCCTTTTCCTTTAGTGATTTTTACAAGTCATTTTCAGTGGCTGCATTTGTAAATGTGTGTTCCCTTTAGAGCTTTTTAAACATCTCTCCAAATATGGAAAGCTGCTATATAGTATTTGATATCTCATTCCTATCGGATCCATTGAATCTAGCTTGTGAATCATAATAGAATCGGGGCATCTGTGCTAATACCCAGCCCTAATAAGTACAATTGTCAAAAGATGAATACTGTAGGTCATACGACGAGTCATATGTCACAATGACATACGAGTCATTGTGAGCAAACAGCATGCCATCAGGGTCATCTCAATTATCCATTTCACAACATACATGACCTATTAACATACAATTCAATCCTCAAAATAAATACTAACAGCCTAAATACCAGCAAAGAACTTTAAGAGTTGATCCTAACATGAACAGGATTCTTGACGTCACATGCCAGGGGCCATATGATGTATGACATTGCTGCCGATACTCCCGATTGCTAGCGCAAGAGTAAGGCTCTGTGCGCATCATTTGTTTGGTATGTGCATGTATACTCACCAGTATGTCAAAGACCTGGTTGACGTCTTTCCCTCTGATCTCTACGCTGTTGATCTCCAGGATTTCGTCGCCCTCTGTTAGCAGTCCGCTGCGCTCGGCTGCTCCACCCCGCACAATACGGCTGATCACCACACTCTCCATGTCATTACGAACTGTGGCTCCCTAAAGACACATGGATGCAAGGGCGTGATCACAACTGTGTCTAGGCTGCTATGACCTACTACTGGGCTTAAGAGCCCTGGTATATTCAGAGGGACCAAAATGCATGTGCAAACGGCCCGTGAAGTCTGACGTGTTCACACTGTTACCTCTGTACAAGTTCTGACTTCCTAGACCCCAGCCACCATCAGCTCTGGTACTCTTCAGCTAGCCTTTTGCCAAGAATGACCCCAGCCCTACCCAGTCTGTGTATTCCCAATTTTAGGACAGTGCCATTTTAGTTTACAGTTTTTTAGCAATATTCCCTAGAATGAACCACGCCGGCAAACCCTCATAAAGTCTCCAGCATCTTTCTGAATGTTCGCCATATTTAGCACAGCTTCCTGGCATTACTTGATGCCATGAAAACAAATGAAAAGTTTAACATTTCAGGTGGCCAGTATTTTGGAAGGTCAGTCATAGGTCATGATTGCTTGAGTGAGCGCGGGCGTGCGAGTCGACCTCTCAGTCTCTTACCAGTGGAACGTCCCTGGCCTTCTCTATGCGGACAATCTTGACTGTCTCCCCACCCCACTGGGTCAGTGTTTCTCCTGGGGGGGGCAGAGGCTCAGGCTGCATTTCCTGCTCCGCAATGCTGTCATGGGCCAGCAGCAGTGCCTACAAAACACACACACACACACACACTTCATGTAACAACCTACTGCAAACATTGCAAATATAATAGGCTATTAAGGGGAGTGTTTGTGTAATAGTGATAGTGTTTGTGTGCGCAGGTTGCATTATTTATGAGTGTGTGTGTGTTATGGCGTGTCAGGGTGTGTATGTGTGTACCTGCATGTGTGTGTCTGATAACAAGCTGTGGAGTTCAAGACCCTCTTTGTTGTGACTCGTCTGGACCAGACTCTGGACCTGTTTCCAAGACAAGACAATCAACAACCAATGTTGCGTCTCTGCAACAACAAAAGGTGTAAATATCAGTCAACATTCAAGGTGTGCATTATGCACATGTACGCCCAAATGACATACTTGCATGATTCAGTTTTTTTTTTTTTTTTTTTTAGACATGCAACTATTTTATGCACTATTAAAACTTTTCATTTTGTTTCTGCAATTGCGTCAGAAATTTATAATTTCAAGGAAACCCTTTTCTCTATGCATTTTACTGATATATTTATAGTCACTACCCATTCATTCATGCTTACTTACACCAATGTTAACTGAAATTAAAGTGTCCTTTGTGTACTTTTGGATCATGTCCTGTCTAAAAGGATGCATTATTACTACCAATGAAGATTTATAAAAGAGTGTGCGTAGGAACCAGGGGTGTGCAAAAATAATATTTAATCGATCAATCGTTTTTAAAAATCCATCCAATTCGATATCGATCTGTAAAATGTATGGATCGATCTAGAACCTGGCTCGGGACTGTTTTCTTCCCGTTGGATTTCTGACCATTACCGCCCGCACCCGCCATGTGTGCGTCTCCTCCCGTCCCGCAGGGAAAACATGTCATTTTACTGTGTAGTATTAATAAAGAGACGCATACCTGTCGGCAATAACATAGCAAAATTACATTGTAATGCTAAATTATATTCATAATAGTGATGGTTAGCCCTGTCCACAGTAGCACGTTTCAGTTTCATCTGAAAACTAATCTTTATCGCTCTGTTTCTGGCTTTCCAATCCAGCGTTTTCCAGCACTGAAACCAGAATTTTTCAAAACCCCTCTCCCAAGTGGATAAATCTGAAAACGCTGTGAAAAGTTTTTGCTCCTTATTTGCTCCTCCTTAGATTACATGACTACTATTTTGGCAGCGAAGGATTTTTAGAAAAATTGCACATCACCGTACCCAGACTCAGCCAAGCTCGCTAACGCCCATACAAGGAACAACGTTTTTGGGTAAGGCCTGGGAGAACAAGTGCGTCGCCGGCTCCCGTGAGATTTGCGTTCAATGCAGTCCTCTAGAATCTAGATAGATCTTTTAGGCTAATTTGCATTTTTCCGGGTTTTCTAAGTTTCCGCAATGGTTAAACAGACAGAGAATTTAATAAGATGGGCTCTGACAGCCTAATTGTCATATTAATGGCAATATCTAGTCTAGATGTCGCTCTCTCGTTTTATCAACCTGTGAACGCATGGAAGCAACCCTGTTTCATGTTAGGGTTAAGGCATAAAAATGACAAACTAATGTATGTTTTTGGCACATATCCTCAAAGTCCTTGTGAAACATGGCATGACATGCTCATTTTTATTTTCAACTATTCTTTTTAATATTTTTTTTGTGCTTTGAAAGGTTTGTTTTGTTTACAAATGTATTATTTTTTTTAAATAAATAAAAAGGAACTTTACCCATGTGTTCCTCAAATAAACAGATTCTGGTTTACAACTCTTTGGCCTTTTTTGTGGTTTTCACAAGTTGTTTGCAGTGACTCATTTGAAAATTTGTGTTCCTTAAGAGCTTTTTAAACACCTCTCCAAATATGCATAGGCTGCTATATAGTATTTGTCATCTCATTTCTATAGGTTCAATATCAAATTGGAATCGAATCGGACAATGTGATAATGTGACACAGCATTTGAAACTTTCCCTACCCCCCCCCGGGCATCTATCTCCCATGTTGCTGCATTGAAAAATAACCATTTGCTTTTTTTATGTGCGGCATGAGACTGGAGATGCCAACTTGGAGCTGAAATGTGTACTGCTCTTTTAATTAGATTCCATTGAAATGAACCGTGAATAGCCATTTGACAGCCAGCCAGCTCCACAGTCCAGAAAATAAGGACAGTTCTGATCGGAAGACCACCGATGACCATGTTTATTACCATGTGGGATTGAGTGTATACCACAAGCTGGTATTGTTTGATGACTAAATATCGGTGGGCCAATAAATAGCAAACCATTATCAAAAAGGGAACATAATGCACAAATATAAGGGCTGGAGTGGATGTGAATGTGTGTGTATATAGGCCCATTAGTGCATCAGCTCTAATTGACGTTGAACAGAGCTGCTCTGTCTTCATTCCCCATTTTAACACACTCACTGACCTGTGTGTGTTTGTGTGTGTGTGTGTGTGTGTGTGTGTGTGGATAAAGGACAGACTGGATGATTTGAAACCTTGCGATTTGTTTTACTAAACCTTACTGTGGCATCAAATAAGTGAATTGAACTCAAAACCAGAGTATTCCCCCGTGTGTATGTGGGGGTTCACTGGACAGGAAGGGAGGTGCGTGCGTGCGTACCTCCACCGCCAGCTGCAGTGCCTGGTGTGTGTGAGGGTATGGAGGGGAGGGTCGATGCATGCTGCTGGCCACAGCATTGTGGATCCTCAGCGCTGACTGGAAATCAGCCTAGACAGAGAAGAGGAACACGATTTAGAAAGGACCTCTATCTAAAGTACTGAACTGGTCTTTTGCCCAAATAAACACGCATCATGGAAAGCACAACACGCTTGTGTGTCAACTGCATGGCAGGCTGCATCAGGAAAACACATGCTTGTTTAGAGGCATACTTGTTGACTCTAAAACAGTACACTTCCCAGCACTTATTCCACTGTCAGTGCCTCATAGCAACAGAGTGGGCCAATCATCTACTGAATGCGACACTCATGCTGAGTGCTGCAAGTACCACAAAGCAAAGCCGAGTGAGAAGAAGCCCAACAAGGCGGCTGTGGTCTAGCGTAACACATTCTCCATTCACGAATCCTCCTTTCTCTACATGGTGTCTCCATCCTGTTGTCACAAGAGGTTGTTTACACAAACCCCAGGACAGGAGACAAGAGGACATTGTTATCATCCTGAAGTGGGTCGTCTAGACATGAGCTTCACCCACCCGGGTCAGGATCTGAGGGGGACTCCTTCGGTCCCTTCATAAGTTGGGAGTCAGTCTCCCAGACTGTAATTACATTGTTCCCCCCCTCCAGGCTGTAGTCGCTCCACATTACCTTGTTTAGTAGTGCGAGCACCAGCTCGATGTCGTTCTGACTCTGCAGGTCTGACAAGCAGCCCTGCACCTGCTTTAACGACAGCAGCAACTCCTCCAGCTCTGCAAGACAGCGCGCACACACAGGTTCAGGTCAAAACTAGCAGGCGAACGAAGCCTTACCTGTGCCGCATCCCTCATTATAGAAATGTAATTTGGGTCACCTACGAAAATTCTGTGCTGGCCCGGGAACTTTTTTTTTATTATTAAGTATTTTAATCTTGGATTGTAGAGTTTGACAATGAAAGGACAGTACACAAGTCCTCTTGTGGTCAAGAATGCAGGCCTGTGTTAGTGTGTTCTCAGTCTGACTCATGAGCTTCCTAACGAGTTTTAATTAACTTTTTCTCTTCTCTCCCTCAACTTCTTCCCTTTTCTCTCTGCTATTCTATCCTCCTCCCATCGGCCACGACCCCTCCCTGAGGAATGCCATCCCCGACAGCAAAAATCCTTCTACTCCTTTTGCTTTGCATCCTTCTCTTTGGCTCTCCTGTGAAGATTATCTTCATTCAGTAAACAGATTACTTGATTCTGGGCATTTCCAGCAAAATATCCCCTGCCTGGAAGCTTGCATGTGCCAGATCTTTTCCCTACAGTGAAGATGATTCACAGCACACTGCAAACGCTCCAATGAGTTATTCTTTCAGCACATCCCTCCATCCGCAGTGCCCTTTCCTTGTCAAGCACTGCAACCAACAGTAACATGATTATTAGCAATAATAGTGTGCATTACCCAGCAGTGTCTGTGTGTGCTGGGTGCCTAGCGGGGGCTGCTGGGGTGAGAGTGAGTCCTGCTGAAATGTTGGGTTGTCGATCCCAACATGAGGATTCTGGGATAGCTTCCTGAGTCTCAGGGAGGTGTTCAGGTCAAGCTGCCTGCCCTCCTCCTCTCTACGACGACGCAGGTCCTCCTGAAATGTACAAACACACACACACACACACACACACACACACACAATGCATAAATATAATATTATACTTCAGGATTACAGCACTCACTCTGCTTTACAGGTGTGCGATATAGCCTTTCATAAACTGATAGAATTTCCATGATGAATAATATAATTTCACATATCCTACTAAAATACCCCTTTACTAACACCCAGGCCTTATATTTAGGTTATTTAACTTAAACAGTCATAAAATAATAACTAAATAAATAAGTATGTTAAGCAAATGTTACATGCTGTTTATTTGAAGTTATACTACTAATGCAAAGCAGGTGGAAATAGGTCTCTTGTTAATGACAAAGACCCGAGTATCCATAACTACCAGGCCAGTGATAAGTAAAAAAAAAAAAAAGACTGGTATGGCAGGTATCTATAGACATTATTGTTGGCGTCTGTCAAACAGCAAAGTTAGTACAACTGGTAAAACAAGGGCCTTAGATCCAAGGCACACAGTCTTTTGTTAATAAACCAATCCCTCTGTGCTGTGAATTCGCTATCAAGAGAAAATCAGAACATAGATTCCTATTGATGTAATGACTTTCTACCTGTTATAGTACTTTAAACAGGTTCATAGCCTAGAGACACAGGAGCAGTTTCTAAATAGATTCTCTGGAAATGGTCCCAATGACACATACATTTTTATCTTTCACGCCGTTTTTTTTTTTTTAAATGTATTTATACCAACACAGCTTGAGTCAAGTGTTGTATTGGCTTCAACCCAGCAGTGCTTGCAAGGCTGTGGTTTTACATTCATGCTCCATGTCATTTATCAGCACCGTCTCCTTCCACAACTGTTGCTACATACCAACAAGCACTTCCTCTGTAAATACTGAATGGCTGCCATATGTGAACAAATGTGCGTGCTCAGTATATCTACCTGATGCTGTCGTATCCTCTCCAGCTGTGCGGACCGCCGTACTGGCAGAGTGCGGCTCCCCAGGTCTCCTGGGCAGTCTACGGCCATCTCCCGGTGGTGCTGCCCTCCTCTGCCCTCCTCCTCTCCTGCGCCGCCTCCTCCGTCCCCGTCCCCCCCGACATGGCCGTTCAGATGGGAGGTCGTCATCCCTCCCACGAGAGTGCGCGTGTGGCTTGTTATGATGTGCGAGACGGTGTGGTTATGTGTCGTTGAGCATCTAGGAAGGCAGTTCAGCGAAAAGGCGAGCCATGCCACCTACGGCTGTTAAGACACCTAGAGTGGAAAGAGCGGGGAAATGACACTGGTAAATGGGCTGCTTTCACAAAGTGGTCTCATCCCTGAAACTATTGGACTGAGCACGAATCAAATCGATGCTGAATGGAATTAAAGAAGATCTAATAATTCTAGAATAATTTGAACAGTTTTAGGTCTAAAAACAGTTAACATCTAGAGGATCATAAAACATATTCTCATGGAGACCTTTGCTGCATTCTATTACACTGAATGCTACAAACAGATAATTTCACCCCAGGGGTGGATAAATCCGGTTATAGTGATCTGATAATGATCTGTAATCTCATCTAATCTACCTAGATTACTGATTTGAGCTAAATACTGTTACAACTGCTTAGTGACTGATAGGGTTGGGCCATCGTTTATATTTTCATATTGTCCAATCGTGGCTACTCGAGATTGGCGATATGCGATCCAATCGGCAGGAGTGGTGGGAGTAGCAGGGGTGTGAGGAGTTACGTCACAGCACGGCAGTGAAACGTCGGCATGGACGCCAAAGTATACTTACCGTGTCCGCGGAACGCGTCGGACACAGCCACAGGGCCCCGAGACTGTGCTTGTTGCCACAATAAGCACAAAAACATGTCTTATATTATCTTACTTTTTTTTTTTTTTTACAATTACATGGAGCAGATAGGGGTTGTTCAAGGATGTTTACAGGTAGGCCATCTCTGGGGCTCAAACCCGCGATCTTCCGGCTGGACCACTAGACTATCCTGCCCTCAGTATCACAATCCAAATTATATCCATAACGTTAACTACTGTGACTGATACTAATTGACTGATTTGTTACACTGACTAGGTGGTTTAACAACCTACTGTTTAACTGACAATCCACTAACTTGACAGACTGGTTTATTGGCTGACTAATAATTGGTCTAGTGTCTAAGAGCCCCCCACCACCACCCACAATGTGGCAGAGGGCACCGCTTCCTTCACTCCCTCTTTTTCACCTTGCTCCACCCCTGTTCATTTGTTTGGAAACTACAGTGCTATGATAGAGCGGCCCACGCGCAACCATGACAACAGCTTTGTCAGCACCCGGCAGACCCCCTTCTGACACACATACAGACATACTTCAAGGGCTACGCAGAGTAGACAGCACGGAAGGCTGGCTGGATGGACATAACGGTGAATGGAGGAGGGAGGGGGGAGAAGGGAGGAGAGACAGGAGACAGATGGATGTGGTCTTATCTCATAGTGCCACAATAGCAACAGTAACAAGAGGATCCTTATCTCATACCTGCAGGACAGTAAACATGCATACCGAGGTGACAGAGCACAGGTCCCATGATGCTCTAATGAGGAATGCTAGGCGGCCTGAGAACCGCATTCCACGGATTGGGCGAGGGGAGTGTGTGATCACTTAGCCATTAAAACAAACTAGCCTTGATCCCAAGATCCCTAGCCTTGAATGATTGAACTTTGTTTCTCTGTGGCTTATTGTGTGCTCACCCAGGCATTACAGGGAGCAGAGTCAGAGCATTCAAAGACAAGTGACAGTGTCCACTGGTGCACAACGATAACAAAGAATTGATGATCTGTCTCGTTTCCTTGTTATCTGGCTTGCTCGACTGCCTCCATGTGCATGCTAATGAAAATCCTGAAACAATGAGAATGTCTCTCCCACCAGGAAGTGGCAATATAAACACAACAGTTTTCAGGGAATCAAGGCTGGACTCATTTTTCCTGGAGGAAGGTTTACTGGGAAAAACTCACTTTAGGGACAGTTTGATTGCTGTTGGGTACTGACATGGCCAATTTAGACACTGGTGGTACCTGGTCAACTCTACCAGACTACCACCATTCTGAACAGGTTCAAAGATCAATCTTATTTGTTTACCAAGTACAACCCTAAGTACATTTAAAAATTCTATTGCGTTTGAATATGAAGTGTACTCACCTCATTTTATTTAAAAAAACACCCCCAACGCAGTGTGTATTTCATGGTTATTTATAGGGCTGCACAGAAATAAATTGTCCGAAGACGAATATAATGAAAAACGTGGTCTCTCGCTGCCGACATGTTGGCTGAATTTATAAAGCGTGCGCGCCGCTCACTCTACGCTGGTTGCTATTTGATCGCGTCATCAAAAACATTGTTCGGGAACATTTATTCGGTCTTTTCACTTATTTGGCAGAAAAACGAAAGTGCTATTGCCTTTTTTTGGGTTCTATTTTCAGCCAAATAATTTCAGTTGCCTAACATTCAGTGCATCCCTAGATTTAATTAGTTCAGAGTGGGGGCCTACATTTGCAAAGCATTTACACTCTTTGCTCAATAAATAAACACCACCTCTTTAAGATGATTAAGGTGATGAAGACCTGCAGCTGTTAGTTATTGCAACCATAAGTGATGACTCAGTTATATAATCCTTATCTGCAGAGCTGCTGGACAACTCCCAGCTCACATAAGCACACATGTTGATAAGCTCCAACCTAGTGTGAGGAACCTTCTCCAGCCCCCTAAAAACACCATTTGCAGCAGTTGCGTGATGCGTTTGTGTGTTTCAATCTGATTCAACAACTTAAGGTCAAGGTGTAGAAGACTGGTCTAAGTGTGACTGGTATGACTAATATTCTCCAGCTTCCAGTGATTGAATACCAGACCGTGTAAAAACCTTTTATCTACAGATATTAACCAGGACTGCTGCTGGATGGCTGGGTCATAACTCCTGCCTTTTGTTTTGGTAAAATTTCCATCTGCAAATCATAGAGGCATAAGTTATAATCAGAGAGGCATAAGTTATAATTTAATGTCAATTAGTGGAAGTAACAAGTATTGAGAGTGCACAATGCACAGCCAGGAGGAAATTCCAATGTAAACAAAACCACAACAATGCTGAGAACAAGGGCGAGAGCCTTGGACATATTTGTGTATGCGTGTGTATATGACACTAGGGAAATAGAAGCAGAACTGACTCTTATCTCTTGTTCAACATTCCACACAAATACACACATAGTACCACCCTGTACTAGAGACTGAATGGAAACGTACACAGGACACAGAAATGAGAAAGTGACAAAAAGAAAGTTGGCGCATTTTCACTGCAGGAACTTGGGGCACTTCCCAGGTGGCGCAAAAGTTTACAGGAACGGTCCCCTAACCGGCCCTTTCAGCCATTCTGTTTCAATTGCGGTGTAGGAACCTCCGGTCTCACAAGTTGGCATCAGCTTCGACCGCGACATAAATTCCGAGCGCATCAAAACAATGACAACAGACAACATGGAGGGAACCGAGATGGTTGGCCTTTGTTGTGTACCCTATGTTCACACGGATGACATAACAGGGAGACAAAGCGACCGGCTGCCACTCACTTACAATGAAAGCTGAGCGATTTACAGCGAAAAGAGACAAGTGGCCATTGCAACTAGGCGGGGCAAAAATTTATTTGAAGTATATTTTATGCAAACACTGAGCGATGCAACACAGCGACTACCAATGGGAGTGAAGGCAGCGAGACACGTTGCTGAAACAAATGATCCACAAGTAAGTAACCACAAGCCAGGAATGCCCATAAGCAACAAGGGTATCTCCCCTATTTGTCGTCTGTGTGAACGTAGGGTTAGCCTATATGGCGAATTAAGGCCAAAGTATACCAACATACACCTCAGACTCTTCAAAGTATACTTTTTTCCTCTTGCATATGCTTTTCAGCTATTTATTGCTGCAGACCATATTGCAGAGTGCTTTGGAATTAGCCATCTTTTTTTTTAAATGCCTTGAAGTTCACTTTTGCTGTGTCAGGCTTCTGCAAGCACCTAGATGCCTCGTTTCACCTTCCTCTGTCAATTATACCAGCAGTCAATCAACTACACTTACACAGTAAAACACTAGGAATAGGTCAATTGCCTTCAAGAGTGTTGGAGTGTTACTTACTGATGTCAGAGTGACGTCCGTGACGCGAGTAGCAACCAAACTGTTGAGAAAGATATTCACCTATTGCTAGTATTACTACGTAAACTTGTCCTCACATGGTGACTAGATTAACCGGTTCAGATGATAGTTTCAGTCTGTCATTCAACCCAACGGACAATTTTGCACGGGGCTGTAGAAGACGTATCCAACCAGATATACACTAAAAAGTCTTGTGTTAGTTTGTCTATAATTACCTTCTATATTTCTGAGGAGCAGCAGAGAAATTATTACCAATCATAATTTTTGTCTAGTGATCCCATTCTATACTGTTATAGCAAAGCTGCTGTTATAGCAAAGCAGGTACTTAATATCAAGGCTATCGATAAGTGTTGGGAATGTTAGACAGAGTTTGATGTCAGAGAGGTGCAAGAGAGGGGGGGGGGGGAACAGAGGACTTCTGTGTTCCATTGGCCCGCACAAGTGCCTGTCCTCACCTCTACCCAACTAGCTCAGTGAATGTGCATTAGATACTTTCTGACCCGTTTCTGACCAATAAGCGCTGAGCCTGTCCAGCAGTTTTCAGGGCTGCTCAGAAGTACCTACCCCGGATTAGGTGCTACTTTCTGCACCGAAAGAGTTCCTAAAGGGCTGGTTCCTGCAGTGGGAAACCGCCGTTTGGTGCCGCCCCATCTTAAAACGGCCTGTAAGTTTCTGCAGTGGAAAAGCACCTATTCAATAGTACTTGATAATATACCAAGGCTAGCAAGGGGGCACCCCAACGGTACCCCCAATCCACAATGTCGGGGCGGTGGATGTGTGGCTTCAGGAGATCCGGTCTACCCAATCGAAATTAACTGCACAACCTGGTGATATGATGGCAGTTACATAACACTATCAGGCATCACTCTCTGCCCTCAAATGAACACCTTAGCTAACTAAAACTAAAATGTGGTGCAGATTAAAAAAATATATAAATAATTTAAAAAAATATATATAACCCAATGCACTAAAATAAATGCAGAATACAAGTTATCACTGTCTCCTATATTTGAAAAAAACACTATGGTTGGATGATATATAGTGTGACTGACAATAATATTGTGTCTACAGGTAGAGATTTTGCAATTCAGCTTTAGATGTGGTAAACTGAACCAGTGGCTAGGATTGCTAATAAGGCAGCACTAAGCTGCAAGCATATTTAATAGCATAAACCATTTCTTCATTGAATTCCTCTCCCACCCACAAGTAAAGACTATTATATCCACTAGTGATATATACTGTGAGAAATTATGTATATTGCGATACAAGGTTTTTGACCATACCGCTCAACCCTACAACACACAACCAGGACTGGGCAGGGCAGTGACATTACATTATTGTGGCAATACTTCAAATATGAAAGAAAAAAAGCTTGGTCCAATGGTAGTCAAATGTGAGTCGGACACCTGCTTAGTCAAATGTGAAATTAAGCATGTGAAATTAGGGTTTATGTGCCCTCACCATCATACCTCTCTTTAAGAGGTTTTAATCCTGGAAACCTAGCAACAAGGGAATGGACAGTTTTATACTCTCAGGGGCCAATCGGTTAACAGTAGGATATACACTCTCCGGCCACTTCATAACCTTTCTAGTACCGGGTTGGACCCCCTTTTGCCTTTAGAACTGCCTTAATTCTTTGTGGGATAGATTCAACAAGGTGCTGGAAACATTCCTCACAGATTTTGGGCCATATTGACATGACCGCATCACGCAGTTGCTGCAGATTTGTTGGCTGCACATCCATGATGCCAATCTTCTGTTCCACCACATCCCAAATGTGCTCTATTGGATTGAGAGCTGGTGATAGTGGAGGTCACATTTGGGTTTAAAAGGTGCACCTAATGACCGGTGAGTGTATAGTTTCACTTATAGAAGACACTTCTAATGAATATTCGCATTTTGGCCTTCTTCAGGGGTATTTTAACACAACTGTTGAGGAGAAAGGTGCAACCCCCACCTAACTGGCTACCTAATACCTATCCCTCCAGGTAAACCATGTCAATTTAGCAGACAAGCAGCCAGAACTCCCTAATTAGCCTGCATCTCTGCCCTCACCTCATCCTTGTAAAGTATTTTTTGTATAAAACACTGAACCCATCACAGATAAATAACACAAGAGATAACCTTTACTTCCATTTATAAACGCATTTGCAACAGCCTAACGTATGTTACCAAAGGGGAACTATACAGGGAAGAACCGCAAATTTGACTTTGGGCATCTCACGAGTCAGGACCTACAGTCTATGGTCAGGACTAACAAACATCACCAGCTTTGAAACAAAAGTGTTTCCTTAAATCCTTAATAGTAAGGAATCTCCAACACGGAAACCCAAGCATTTATCCATTGAGAAGAAACAGAAAGTTGTGATACAGTACGTTGCTTTTACACTGACGCCGATTTTAAAACACCTGCTACTGGTTGGCTAGCTACTCGTTGGCTAGCAACCGGTCCGTGCGACTACGCAGAGAGTTTTTGAGACGCTTATGGATTCAATTCCATGTCAAATTATGAAAATATTACAAACGTAGCGTAGAGTCGTGTCCGTAACCCAAAATGTTTCCAAACAATTTCTGAATGTTAAACAATTATCAAACATTGGCTGAAGAAATTCCTTTAATGTTTGGCAGGGTGGCGTGACAGATAGCTAGCTATGTGTTATGATTAGCCAGCGCTAACATGAAAGTAACCCCACAAGCAGCTGTACAGCTAAAGGGATTTAGACTTTCTGATTAACTGAATCGTCTACGATTGTAAAAACCTTTTACACGCTTTAGCTACAATTTCCTTGATTTATAACCTAACTTAATTTAGTTAGCGCACGTTAGCTTTGTATAGCTGCTGTTAGGGGCTAACTAGCTAGCTTACGCCTTCCTGCAGCTACCTGTTGATAACAAAAGCCTCTTCAGCCCAGACTAAAAAAAAAAAAAAAAAAAGAATACTTACGTTACTCTTTCTGCTGCGCTGTCCGAACGGTCCCTTTACCAATAATTTCCACTGAGAACTAGTCAATTTAGACCCAATGGTTGTTAGGGGTTATTTGCCCGCTTACAGAGTTTCGCTAACCGATACCAAACCTCTCTCAGTTCTTATCTGTCTGGTTGTCATTCCAGCGATAATGCAAGACGGGGGAGGGGACACATTGCCTGGCTTGACATGCAACAATGCAAATAATTGGATAACACCAAGGAAATAATCCTCTCTAAGCCAATGAAAAACGTTCTTGTATCAAAAGTCTGATAATTCCTTAGTATTACAACATTATTTCTGGTATTTATTGCAGTATAGTTTATGCATATTTAAATGCATTATGTGTATATAATGCATTTAAAGAATTATAGAACACTCGTGTTCTACTGTACTATACTGTACACAAGTGGTATAAAGTGTAGGCTACATATCTTTAGTTTTGATACTATAAATAACTAGCTTTGCCAAGTACCAATTTAGAACATCTCCTCAAATATGCCTTATCACTTTGTCTGGATGCAAAGCAAGAGTAGAGTGCAGCCGACAAATGGCTCATCAAACGTCATCCAATGTTCTTTTCGGGGATTTGCATGCGCGTACATACACTGATCAGCCATAACTTTATGACCACCTGCCGAATACAGTATAGGTCCCCCTTCTGCCAAAACAGCCCTGACCCGTCGAGGCATGAACTCCACTAGACCTCTGAAGGTGTGCGGTGGTGTGATCTAGCACCAAGACGTTAGCAACAGATCCCTTAAGTCCTCTAAATTGCGAGGCAGTGCCTCCATGGATAGGACTTTGTCCAGCACATCCCACAGAGGCCAAGTCAACACATTTAACTTGGTGTGTTCCTCAAACCATTTTTGCTTTGTGGCAGAGGACATTATCCAGCTGAAAGAGACTAATGCCATCAGGGAATCAGGGCATCCTGGTGCCATGTGTTCCCCAAGTAAGCGACGCACACGCACCCAGCCATCCATGCGATTTAAAAGAAAATGTGATTCATTAGACCAGACCACCTTTTTCCATTGCTCGGTGGTCCAGTTCTGATGCTTACGTGCCCATTGTAGGTGCTTTCGGCAGTGGACAGGGGTCAGCATGGGCACCCTGACTGGTCTGCGGCTACGCAGCCCCATACGCAACAAACTGCGTTGCACTGGGTGTTCTGGGTGTTCGCTCCCCACGTGCATCAATGAGCCTTGGCTGCCCATGACCCTGTTGCCAGTATACTGGGTTTCCTTCCTTGGATCACTTTTGATAGGTAATGACCACTGCAGACCGGCAACACCCTACAAGAGCTGCAGTTTTGGAGATGCTCTGACCCAGTCGTCTAGCCATCACAATTTGGTTCTTGTCAAAGTCGCTCAAATTATTGCGCTTGCCCATTGTTCCTGGCTCTAACACATCAACTTTAAAGACAAAATGTTCACTTGCTGCCTAATATATCCCACCCACTGACAGGTGCTATGATAACAAGATTATCAGTGTTATTCACTTCACCTGTCAGTGGACATAATACATAAGACATAAGACACAGTTTTATTAACTAAAAGTAAGCATCAGGATGAGCCCTGGCCAACAGAACATACTGTACAAGGAGCCCTACCTAAACAACAGTACAAATTGCTACGCCTGGCTGCGTGAACGAAAAACATGGAAGACCCCCTACAGGCTTTCAAACTAGGACATAACACAAAAATGCGAACTAAACTAATTGGGACCTAACGAAAATGACTACTGCAATATGCCACAGAACAACTGCAAGTAAATAGTTACACTACAAAAACAAAAGGCGATATGTCTCACTATGCAAATATGGTATGTAGTAACAGAAAACTGAAGGAAGGTTCTGGAGCCTTTTGTAGGGAGGCTGGATGTAGAATAGGTGAAATTAAGGTGTAGCAGGATGTCAGGCCAACAACACGTGCACTGCAGGTATTCCTGTCCAATCAGATACCTGAAAAAAGGGAGGCGAAAGACTGCATTAATTAACTCACTTTGTGGTGGGGGTATAGCTCAGTGGTAGAGCATTTGACTGCAGATCAAGCGGTTCAAATCCTGGTGCCCCCTTTTATCTTAAACAAATAAGTCAACTAAGCAGTGTCTGTGTCTGAACATTGACTTACATGTTGTCTAGTCCACACATTTTATTATCTAATAAATATACATATTATGTCGCAGTTTTTTCCCCTTCCTAGAGAGTTGTTCGGTATATTTGACCTTATGATTACTATTTTAGATTGAATTAGTTATGTACTGCCATCCTCTGCCAGTTTGTGGAATTGCATTGCAAGTATCCCGAAATAAAACGGCAGTGCATCCACCTTTGGTCCTCTCTATTATAAGAAATACAATTATATATTGGCACATAATAACTAGTCAAAACCTGTATTAGAATATTTACTTTAGTCTAAAAATGACAAATGTCTTAAGTGTATTTGAATGACAGGGAGCATCTCGCTAGTAGGTTACTTAAAAATGAATTGAACAATGTCATGACTTTTAAAAAGTCATTGCACCTCCTTCTCCAAAACTTTATTCAACAAGGACCTCTTTTCCAAATGATATATTACTGTACTAGATTAGTTATTATAGCGTATGTTAAAATGTAGAGCTATCTTTCATCCAAAGCTGATAATGGGAAGGCAACAAACAATTGTAATCATTTATATATATAAAACATTTTTAATTAAGAAACAGCACACCCAAATCAAATTGACATCAGTTTCCACACAAATAACTAAGCTATTTATGGGACATTAATGCACCTCATATCATAGCTCATTAACAAAGAACTCTATATTTGATCACCAGCACATTAAGACACCTCATCTCTTCACACAAATCAACTTACTTTAGAAAAGTCCCGAACGTGAAACAACTTATTTGTTTACCCCTTCACAAACAAGTGGGATATAGCATATCATATCAGATTCAGCAAACAAGGAATGGGGGATGGGGTTAATATAACTTCCCCCACTAGCAGGAAATGGACCACACCTTAATCACATTCACTGTACAAAATGTTGGACCACCTTCACTTTCTATAGAAATGGAATGACATGATAAATATTAATGAACACTTAAAGGGACAATAAATTTAACTGTTTCATTTAGCCATTAGGATTAGAGGCAACAAGTTGTCTCCTTATGATGAAATGTGAAAAAAGGGGGCTACAGTTTGACATGAGTTCTTAATCTGTTGTACAGTGTGGGTTTACAATTGTTAATAAGTCATTTTATGTTCAAATGAACCTTGAAATTATTCAAATTTACATGAAACAATAAAAAAAAAATGACATTACAAATATGCAGTCTGCATGAAAAGGCATCAGTTACCAACAATATGAACCGTCACTGACAAAGTTCTTGTCCAATCAGATGGGAACATTTTCACATCAAGGTTTAGAAATACTTATGCTGATGTAGATTTCTGCTTTTCTGTGAGACAGAAAGAGAGGAATATTCCTATGAAATACAACAATAGAGGTAGGTAGGTACAGTAGCTACTGTAAAAATATTTTAATTGAAATTTTAAGCAAATATACTGTGTATAGCATGTATAAAAACATAGTTAGCATGCCTCATTGAGACCAATTAGCACTGCGAGTCTTGTGGCTAGTCTCCGGACCAGACGTGACTACTCCACTTTGTAAGGAATGCTAAATTACAGAGCAGTATGGCTCTTTACTGAGGAGTGAATGATGAAACCTTTCACCCTATTTGTAAAAGAAAAAACAAATAGAAAGAAATTTCAAATACAAAGGTATTCGCTTCAATACTGTTTGTAGTCCGTTTTGTTATTTGCCCTATCGAAATTGTCCCATGCTCTTGACACCATCTTGCAATTTAAGAGTTACAAAGCTGTTGGAAAAGATTTTTGTGAATGAATGCTCACTTGAGTTATTTTTTATATTTATTTTGGGATTTTACTTTTAAATGTTTGAGGCAAATCGCCATACTCATAATTCTTGTCTGGATGCTAGTTATACTACAGTAAACAGCGGGGGATGGTTAACTGGCACTTTGGTTCATCAGTATGATTTCCTTCTAAAAATAAAAACTACCAGCCTAAATATTCAGAAAATCCACATAGAAAAGGTTCAACATTACTGCTTGGCATTTTACACACATTTCCAAACCAGAGAAGACTCAATGTCTATACTGACATACCTGATACCTGGTTCATTCAACCAATCCAATAAACAAGGATGGGTGAGTTTAATTTTTGTTAAACTGATTTCGATTTTGGATTTGAATGGGAGTCACTTTGCCGAGCATTTTAAACATTTCAACAAGGCAATATTATCTGTTTTACAAGGAACGGCTAATGACAGTTACTAACCGTATCAACTATTTTGGCACACAAGGCATCATGTTTTTAACAAAAGTAATACAATTTCTCTGCTCCCTGAACAGACAGAAATTCACTTCCTGAATTGACTGTAACAACCTTGATACTCTGTTAGAGACATTAAAATAAAATATAAACTGCAAACACATTAAGACTTGTGTGAAGCTTGAGGCTGAAGAAGTGTATGAGAGAGAAGTCACTTGGTGGCTGATGAATGTTGCCACGTCGGATCAGTTAGCTTGTTAGCATTAGCTACAACTTACCACCTGTTATTTCCACGTGTCAGTTTGATGAGGACTGCAGGGCGTCCTAGGAAGCTTCTGAGACAATGAGTGTGTTTGCATGTCTCTTTCTTTTCCCATGTATGTGTATCTTTATGCATGTGACACCACACTAAGTGGAGCCGCATGGACATCCAGGTATTTAGGTGTGTATCTATATAATTTGTGTCTGTATTTGTACATATACCCGAAGTGTGTATGTGTGTGTCTTAGCAGTTGAGTATAGGTCTGCTTCTGTCTGGTCGAAAGGGGAACATGGAACTGTCAGAGTCAGCCTTTCCTCTGTGAGGACCCAGTGTAGCCATAGCCTGGAAGACAACATACACATATAACAAATAAAACAAAGAAATGTAAAGAATGTCTCACACATTCATAGGGCAGCGGACACACACACACTAAATAGAGAACAAGGGAAGATATACAAATGTTTGTTACTTAGAATTGTCCTTGTTTCTGATAGAAATGCACATTTTTTGTCCATCAAAATGATCAGAAATACAGTGTAGACATTGTCAATGTTGTAAATGACTATTGTAGCTTTTAATGGAATATCTACATAGGTGTACAGAGGCCCATTTTCAGCAACTATCACTCCTGTGTTCCAATGGTACGTTGTGTTAGCTAAGTTTATCATTTAAAAAAAGAAAATTAGAAAACCCTTTTGCAATTATGTTGGCACATCTGAAAACTGAATAAAGAAGCAATAATACTGGCCTTCTTTAGACTAGTTGTGTATCTGGAGCATCAGCATTTGTGGGTTCAATAACAGGCTGAAAATGGGCATGGCTGAAAACTCATGAATTTATGTTATTTTAAATGGACAAAATAAACTGCTTTTCTTTTAAAAACAAGGACATTTCTAAGTGACTCCAAACGTTTGGTATATAAACATTATAAACGTTATAAACGTTAGTATATACATACTGTATATAGAGTATAGTTACAGAAACGCACACCTCTGCACATGCCTAAGAAAAAATAAACAATATATAGAAAACACACATGTAAACATATACAGACACCTTTCTGATGGCAGTCCAGTCCTCCAAGATGTCCAGATCAGGTAACATGTATACTATATATGGACGTGCGCAGAGTTAAGGACACAAACATATGAAGCAAATGTATTTAAAGATCCCCTCCAGATGTATTTTAACCCTTAAAAAGGTTTGTATATTAAATAATAGTTTGTTGAATGAGCTATTTTCACCCACCATATACCACAAAAATTGCTTAGCAGCATTTCTACACATTTTGCCCTAGGAAAATGCTAGGATCTACGAATATACAAATGTATGCTTCCAATGCTATGTGACCTCAGATTTTTGTGGGAAGTAAGGAGAATGATCCTACTTCAGTGGTAAGAATAACAAAACAGAGCTCTGTTGAGAAAAATGTGCACAGAAACCAATCTGTATAAGTAAAGTCATACTGTCCTTCCAAGGGTTGGCTACAAAGAAAACATGTGCGAGTGTGAGTGGATGGGGTATTTATGTGAATCAGAAATATCCGTTACTTACACTTTGCAAGCCACTTCTTGGTTTTGTTAGGTTGGTGGTGCGATTAGTAAAAATGTATTCTTTACCAAGATGCCTCATTAAATACAGATTACATTTATCAAATTCAATTATCATAAAAGGATATCAGACACCACAGACGGCCGTTTCCTCTTCTTGTCTGGGCTTAATGCATCTCTCCTCTGCCTCCTCCCCGCTATCTCGTCATTCCACAGCTCTGACGTTATATCTATGCTGTGTCGGTCTTCCTCCAGTCTTCTGATCTTCTCTTCCAATTCACTTTGTACTGAATCAAAAAGCAGCAGCTTCTCACTCTGTCGACAAGAACACAGGCAGCAAAGACACCCCATTAGATTACACAAACACTTAGCTGACTTAACAAAAAAAGACTGGGCGGCCATTCGATTGGCTGTGTTACCACATCTTAACAAGGTTAAGGTAAGTTAAAAATGTAATGCAGTCTTTCAGTCTAGAGTCTGACCTCCCAGTGCTGGCACGCTGCCTGGATTTCACACTCATATTTGTTTTTGACTGACTCCAGACACAGCTCCTTGTAGATACCTGAGAAATACAACATGAAAAGAGAGTAAGAAACAGACATAGAAACAAGGAGAGAAAAACTGAGAATGACAGTGACTGACAGTGAGTTTAAAGCAATACAGAGATGTGTTAAATATTTGGCTGTACATGTATCTTAACTCGATCTACTGCCACTCACTTTCACGACCACATAGCTTCTGTGGTTGCTGTGTCATAACAAAGAATTGCTGTTTCCCCCCTCACCCTCTATCTCTGTTTTGGTTTGCGAAACCCATGGAAGTTAATGGAGATGAGGGGAAACACATCTTTTGTTTTTAACAAGGAGGTATGGAACATATACAGCCAAATATCCTACACAACTTCTGTAGTAGGGAAGACAGTTTGTTACATAGTGTGTGTGTGTGTGTGTGTGTTAGTGGAGGCTTACCTGCCACCTTTGTGCGGACCTGCATGCTCTCCAGTAGGCCTGCCAGGGGTTCCAGATATTCTGCTGCCCTTCCAGCATCCACCTCCGTCAGCTTACTGTTCACCTGATTAATACGCTCACGGTATAACCTGAAGCCAATGGACAAACACACACTCAGTGGTGCGCCATAGACTAGTAGCAGACTTGTCTCTGGTCACTGTTCATTGTAAAATATGCTGTTTCCCAATGGTTGACCTCTATTCCAGACAGACAAGCAGACTGGCCTGCAGAGCAGAAGACAGAGCACCAGCAGATAAACCCATGGATGGATGGATAGATAAACAGACAGATTGCCTTACTGGTCTTTGAGGTCCGTGAATTGTTTTTCCAGGTTGGACATTTCATGGAGACACTCAATTCTCCTCCTCTCACAATCCTCCTCATCCATCTCTAAAATAAGATAAGATCCCCCACACACACACAATTGCAATTGTAATTTATAAATATGCAACTCCAGAGCTAAGTTGGGACAGCATAAATTGTACTGCATAATCAAGACACGGCCAGCACATGTACACAATTATTACGTAATTCTGTAACAAAATCTGATCATCTTTTTAAATCTTATGAGGAACTAATAATTACTTAATAACATATACATATGAATAGCATATAGAGCACATTTACTCTTAGTGCATTCATGCTCTTTAAAAAAAAACCTTCATCTTAATCACTGTGTTCATTTGGTTGTTAAAAGTAAGACTACATTCCTACCAGAGCTGTCTCCATCCTCGGATACTGAAGAGGTGTCCGAGTCCTCCTCCTCAGAGCTAGAGGCCTCCTGCTCCTGCTCCTGCTCCTCAACCTCCATCTCCTCTGCGGTGCTCTCCTTTTTCTCTCGATCACGATGCACCGGCATGGCTGGCAGCAGGCTGAATTCAGACTGATGTAGGTTAAGAAAGAGATCCATACAGCAATGCAATACAATACAATAAATAGAAACACACTTAACATAATGTGCATGTATATTGTAGTTATGGGTATAGGGTAGAGTGGCTACAAATAAGTTATGCGATTCACTTACATTAATCACATACCACTAAGTGGTATCTTAAATCCGACTCTGGTGCATGATAAATGTATACAGTACGGTTAATACTATTGCCCTTAAACAAGGCACTGGTAAGAACTGGAGTTGGCCCCAGGCACTGCGGACTACCTACTACACCTAAGTAGTTAAAAAGGTTTGATAGGACACATTTACCCACAGGTATAAATCAGTAGTGTAACTTAGATAAGTTTATTTAGATAACTGTCCAACGGGGATACAGTACTTGGACAGAAATCACAAGATTTTTGTTAGTTTTGTCTAATGTGTTATAAAGGCCACAATGGAATAATTGTAATAACAACCTGCATAAGGTGCAAGATGTGTTAACCACGAACTGTGATGATGATATTGGGTGGATCTCATAATGCTTTCTGCTTTTGTACAATTTAAACGTACGTTGTTGTGAAGTTCCTCATCTCAACGAGACTGCCTAGTTAAATA
The DNA here is from genome assembly GCA_025447815.1 of Percopsis transmontana. Taxonomy (NCBI): domain Eukaryota; kingdom Metazoa; phylum Chordata; class Actinopteri; order Percopsiformes; family Percopsidae; genus Percopsis; species Percopsis transmontana. The sequence continues at coordinate 30,687 of JAOEHI010001588.1, forward strand.
AAACACAATTGGAGATGAGATACCTTCAAGTCTGTCAAAATGTGTATGGGGGATCCACACATACACAAGTCCAGAATCTGTTTAGTTTTTCACTTTCCGTCAGTTCAATTTATTAGTGAGGTTCCCAATTTCAAATGGATTAGACTCTACCTCCTCTTTGATCATTAAAAATAATAACAAATAAACGATAACGTTACTACGAGAAGCTAACGTGTAATGCTAACACTGTACCGTAGTATATTGAATTTGCTTTGCACGATCTTTAAACAGATGTATTAATTTACTAGATACTTACTTACTAGATCGATGCCTAATCACAAACGAAGATGGTGATTTTTCTAATTCTAAGAAGAGTGAATTTTCTGTACGTCAAATACGATAATCGTAAAGTTACTTCTTCCGTATGTTACAACGCTACTCGTGTATCCATGGTAAGCTAGGGAAAAGGCTAAAAACAAATCTCAGCAGGTCTCTTGAAAGTTTGGGAATTGTAGTTTGTCTTAAAGTAAATAGAAACTTGATCACGTTCAACAAATTACGATATCAACTACTTTACCCAGAGTTCAACATTTCAGCTTGACGGATTGAGCCCGATCGATCAACCTAAACCCACTAATGCAAATCTTTACGCTACTGACATATACAATTGCTGACACACTGTACATGAAAATGAATAAAATAAAGAGCGGTATTCTGGCGTATTTCTTTAAGATGTCAATGTTTAATTTCTCTGCTATCCATTGTTTTGTTTTCCATCCTTCCCTTTCCGCCATGTTTTCCGATTGAGCAGCGGAGATAGCTAACGAGCTAATTTAGCCTGCTGGCAGCTGTGTTTTGGAAGGGAGGTGCAATGGATGGATGCTCGTTTTACACAATATTTTTCTTGCACTCTCCATAATGAATTTTACCAGTTGATGTACACAACGTAGTTCCCCGTGGCTGCCTTTTCGTAACGCAACGTTGTTAGTTAAAAGATAACAGAACGAGAGTTTTTCGTTACAATTTGAAGATTAAGCTTCAGGCTAGTCCAGAGCTACAGAGCTCATTGCTCTGTCTACTATCGGGTTTTTGTGTCTCCTGGTTTAGGAATGTTCTCCAAAAAGCCTCATGGGGATGTCAAAAAATCAACACAGAAAGTGTTGGATTCAAAAAAGGACGTGCTGACGAGGCTCAAACATCTGAGAATAGTCATAGGTAAGTTTAAGATCTTGCTCGGTAGCTAGCGGGTTAAAGATTTGTTGTTGGTGAAGCGATCTATGTATGTCAAGTTTCAGGCCAGATGATGCCACGGACTGGGGTGTAATAGTGATTTGTCTAGAGGCCCGTGTTTGTAATGTGTATGTTTTGAGATTGAGTACGTGCTTGGGGGGAAAGCTGTAATGAAGAACCTTTTGCATTGTACATGTTCTGCATGCAACATAAAATTATATTGTATGTGGGGAGGGTAAAAGGGGATGACAGGGTGGTAGGAATGTGCGCGTGAGAGCGTTATTACGCGTGAGTGAGATATGCACTCAAGAGAACGTTATTACGTATCCACACACACACACTATAACTCTCTAACATTTCACATACCCACAATGACCAGAAAGGGAAATGACTATTTCCTCTCTTTGCCCAGTACAGTAGCCCAACTTTCTGTGTCTAGTGTGTGTGTGTGTGTGTGTGTATGCGTGTCTGTCTGAGAGAGACATAATAAGTGTACACGCTCAGATAGGAGAGGAGAGGGTGTGCCTGCTATGTTTGCTCCATAGGGAATGTGGGACGTAATAATCACACACTCTCATTTCTGATCGGATTGCTTATGTATGATTTAGAAGACCACATCAGCTGAACCGTAGGCTGTAGAGCAAATGATAAGACTAATACATAGGGGCAGTATTACCTTGTTAAAATAACATTGTTTTAAATAACTGAAACCATGAACAGTGCAGTGGAATGTTTTCTTTCCTTGTTTCAAGTAAATCCTGAATGGTGCTGTTTACGCCTGTACTAGAAAAGAAATGAAGAAGATGTGGATTTCCTCTTGTGATAGGCCTACATGATGCATTTGTGTGCAAGCCTTGGCTAGCCCTTCTAATCTGTAGTACTATTTTTAATGTGACTCAAGCCTCCTGAAAGCCGGACAGTAGTTTTCGAATAAATTATGACCAAAATGTGGTAATACAGTTGGTAATGACACATGATTTTATTCTGAATGTATGAATTTCATAGGTTTGTGATCTTGTTTTCAGTCTAGAAAAGAAAATTGTGGTACAATTAGTCCCAAATCAGTCACGAAAGAAAATCACTGTGCTAAGCTATTTAGTCCTTAGAAGGGCAGGGGCTATGGTATAGAACACAAATGGGCTGTGTGTGTCTGGCAAAGTTCAGTCTTCGTTCTTCATATAAACAGAGACAGAGAGGCTATCACCAGAATCGCGCGCGTGTGTGTGAGTGTGTGTGCGTGTGCGCGCACGCATACTTTTGTGTCTGTGTAGCCTGTGATATCACTCCATCCATGTTTGTCAGTCTATTTTAGTCTATTTTGTTTGAGAAATGTTTGTTTTTGTTTTTTTGTTCTTATAATCTTATAAAAGTCAGTAGTAGGTTATGTCTCCTTCCTGATGGCAACCAGTTTGATTTTGGGGGAGAGATTCATACTGAAACACAAATACTAAATTGCTTTCTTTGAAACTGTGTGTGCCTGCTGATTTTTGTTTTCTTCTATTGTCTCAATATTTTAATGCTACTGTATAGTCTGGAGACCAAACTCACTTCCATGAAAATTTAAGGGTTTGACTTTAGAAGATTCTGGGGGTTTTGGAGACAGTTTGGAATGTTTAGTTGTATTCCCAGTTTAGTTGTATTTTAATATTTTCCAACTGTCGCCTCTGGTTTGGTCAGTGTTTTAAGCCCTATAGAATTACATGCTATGTGCATAAATGCATAAATGCATAATTGCACATAGCATGCATAAACATAGAACGCATTTATGCGCGCTATTCGCAAAAGGGGTTGGTGGAACCTGATGTAAGTGGAACCTAAATAGGGGGGCGTGCCGAATATGTGCTATCTTCTATGTGCTGTCTTCTCAGCATCACATTTCTGGTCGCATACATTTTAAACAGCTGCGCTAAGCACAAGGACGCGACACAGAAATTGACCACTTAAGGCAGTGCCAAGAGCGTTTCACAGCAGAGGAGACTGTCAATCAAGACAAGCTGGCTTACTCTGCCACTGGCACACAGTTCAGCCTCTCTCTGACATTTTTGTCAAGTTTCCTCTGATGTGTAATAATGGAATCCACAAGCCATGGATATACAGTATTAAACAACATTCCACATAGAATGCACTGACTTTCTGAGGGCTCATGGCCTTATTACAGTGTGCCACCTGACTTGTCCAAGCATCTGAAAAACATTTCAAATGAAACGGATCAATCACATCCCTGTCACAGTCCTAGCCCTCAACAACCCATTGTTAGAATCTGTTGTTGTTGGAAATGGATATGTCGTGACGTAATGGATAGCCATTGTCTCCCAACAGCTGCAGGAAGGACAGAATTTACCAAAATGATAGGATCATGCAGAACCTGGAATGTTGTGTGCGTGTTACCTTGCATTTTACATCACAGACCACATGGATGTTGATGAAATGAAGCCATTGCGATTCACTTAATTCCCATGGTCTGAGGTATGCACAGGAATCCATAAACCAAATCAAAACTATTATTACTGTATATATTATAAAATGACCCACTGTAATTGTTGGGCATATTAAAATGGTGGAATCCTAAATCCATAAATTATTGTGCTGGATTTACATTGTTATTATACGTACAATATGTAGACAATGTACGCAATACCAAACTTTCTCTAATCAGAAAAGATAATTGCACGTGTGAACACAGTCAACTGGGAAATATAAATAGAAGACTATGTCTGTGTGTAATTAAAGAGTGTGAAGCATTTAATCCCTGTTAATTTTCTTTCATCTCATCATCGACCCCCTCTCTGTCGGTCTCCCTCTAGAGAACGCAGAGTCATCTGAGCTGAAGCAGTTCTTTGACCAGAACTACTCCCACATCTATTATGTCTTCTTTGAGAACTTTGTCACCATTGAGGTCAGCCTCAAACAGAAAGGTAAGCTGTCCTTGACTGGTAATGTTGGACACAAACACTCATTTGTCAGCCTTAAAAGGGTTAGGACATTATACTAAATGAGAATTGAAATTATTCTTTCTTTCTTCTGTTTATTTTTTAGGTCATAAGTCTCAGAGGGAGGAGCTGGATTCCATCCTCTTCATCTTTGAGGTAGAAAAAATTATTGCGAATATGAATGATTAGTTATTAAATTATAATGGGTGTGTTACAAAGCTACAGAGAAAACAGGATTTAATTTGAATCAATACGGACAAAGTAGTCTAACTTGCTTTTGAGCTGCATTTAATAATAGCAGGAATGCTTTACTTGTGGAGCCTCAACATGTTGGCAGGCTGTGGAGCTTTAGCACAACACTGATATGACATTGACCTCTTGAGGCCACTGGCATTTGAGACACTCGTGCCGCGTGGGGTTTTTGAATAGTGACTAGTTGGGATAAGACAGGTCTATCACTCTCTTGTGTGTTTGCATGTGGGTGTGTGTGTGCTGACATGATTGTGCCTGTAAACCCTGCCCACACAGCTGAAAGTTAATAATCACTCCTCTTCAAAAACATAATAATGCTGTGCAAATGGCCCTCTATAAATAGATGGGCTTTTTGCGTTGACATTAACATGTAGTAGTAAGTAGGTAAAATAAAGTCAATTTTGTTACTTTCTATTGTTAGAAAGACAATGATGACCCACTTCAGGAAAGACATTTATTTAATTGCTCTATTCTTCGTCTTTACTCCCACAGAAAATCCTCCAGCTCCTACCTGAGAGAATCCAGGGGCGATGGCAGTTTCACAGCATCGGTAAAACAAACAAACACACAGATACATTCAGTACACACACACACACACGCGTGCGCACACGCGCTCACACACTCACACACACTCACACGCACAAAATGACCAAGCTGGCTACTAAATTAACTTTTCTGCTTCTGCATTTTCCCCCTCTAGCTCTTGTGCAGTGGCGCTTCACAACACATAAGGTTGCCAAACGTCCCTTGAAATACATAATCATCCCGTTATGAGGAGAACAATATTGCGTTGTATATAAAGTCCATATTTTGCATTTGTTGTTTAAAGGAAAATTCTCAGCATTAAAGGGAAATTTCAACGTTGATGGAATCCTATGGGGCACTGGAAACAGGACAATATTTTTGCCGCTGACAGACTCAGATTCTTTTACAGTTATATATATGCACATGTACAGTATATCTCTGTTCTATGTTGCCAGATGCTTATAATAACGTTATGAGTCTGTCAGTGGCAACAATATTGTCCTATGTTTCCGATGTTTCCAGTGCCCCATAGGATTCCATTGTATAGCGATTTTGCTATACAATGAACTTTTTTGCATTTTAACTCCATACAGGAGAATTATGATTGGTACTTGTTCCTACTGAAATTGTGGATGCTCTAAGATAGATATAGGGCCCAAGTGGAAAAATCCTGTAGTTCTCCATCAAAAACTACAGATTAGAATGGAAAACAAATCAAGGAATTTGTTGTGTGACACAGTCAGAGTTCTCCCCCTTTCTGAGTTCTTTGCAGTGTACACATTCTTTAGCTGATCTCGATCTCTTATCAGTGTTCAGCTCAGATTAGGCCAGTTTCGGGGTATACAACCACATATATGAACCATTATTTTGTGTAACAGCCAAGAGGAGCTTGTGCCAACAAAGCAGTTTAATGAATGCACACAGGGGTGCCCACAGATTATTTCTGTTGGAGTTGTACTCGTACCCCTCTGACCTTGGTATTGAAACTCCATCTATCTCCTACCCAGTTTTCCTACACTCTCAAAAAGAATTCCAAAAGATAAAAGCTGCCCATTCACCCTTTTGTAAGCTAGTTTCTATGTGACCAGGCTGACATGTTCTGTAACCACTCTCCTAGGGCTGATTCTCAAGAAGCTGTTGCACACTGGGAACTCTCTGAAGGTACTGTTCTGATTGTACTGTCGCTTTACATCACTCGCTACAAGTCTTACTTTTCTCTATCATCTTCTGTTATCTCCATGTGAATCAGAACAGCAGCTCAATGGTTTTTATCCTCTTCTCCTCTCGTCTCCTCTCGTCTCCTCACTTTTCTTCTCTTTGTTTATAGGACAGCAAAACATTTTGGTTACACTTTTGAGTTAGTACTGTGCCTTCTGTTCAAGTTTTCCTTTCTCTCCCTCTCCTTGACCTCCTCCCCTCTCTCCTCTGCAGATCCGCCGTGAGGGAGTGCGTTTGTTCCTGCTCTGGATGCAGGCCCTGCAGAGCAACGCTGAGCGGGAGCAGCTCTGCATGTTCGCATGTTTGATCCCGGGCTTCCCTGCTCCGCTGTGTCATGGAATGCCACGCACCCTGGACACCCTTATCAACCCTCCCCTGACGTTAACAGAGAGTCAGTAGAACACACGCTCACATATTCCATCTTCTAGCTCGTCTAAGGTCATTCAATCACAATTTTGTTGAAGAGGAAGCGAACATTAAAATTTAACCATGGAATCGGTACAATCTACAGTTTGAACACAGTTTCAAATTTGCATCTTTGATCTTTATACTACAGCATATTGCTTTAGTAGTATTCATATATGAAGATCAATATATTTTGAATTTTCCTCCCTACAGCTCAGGTGACCCCAGAAGAAATCACCCCATTAGTCCCTCCACAGTCGGGTGACAAGAACCAGGAAGATCTTACCGCCTACTTCCTGGAAGCACTGCTAAAATATATGGTAAACCAGGTATTAACCTTATCCTTACTAACACTGCTAACACATCTAAACGCATCTAGAAATGTATCTTCAAGAAGATGATGGCATCATCTCTTACTAATACAGCTAACTTCAAAAACGGATATTAGACTTATTATTCCTGGAAATGCTAAAGCATACAGATCCATATTACAGCAGCTATGCCACATGCTGACATCATCTCTCTCTCTCTGATAATAGCTGACTGTTATTTATTCTATCTAAAACAATAGTGCTCTTCTCTACTTGCCTCTGCTCTGTGTGTGAGATGTATAAAGCGCTTTTTACTACACAGGCGTGTGTGTGTAATTGTGTCTTCACAAAGGCTAAGTCTCTGGAGTGGCGCTGTAAGGACAGCCATGAACGAGGTTTCAACTTCCTGTTTGGCCACTTCCGCAAGTTCTACCTTCCACACATCTTTCCCAACTTCGGCATGGAAACAAGTCTTTACCAACCAATCCTCGGTAAGCAGAAACAGCCTAGGATGAAATGGTATGAAGAATAGCTCAATAACACAAGTTTAAATAAAAAACAAAACAATACTTAATAAATATGTATTTCAGAGAGTGAAAAATATGCAATGAGAATGCCTCTGTAAACCTGGGGAAGTTTCTCAATATTAGATGGTCTGCATAGAGTTATTATAGGCTTTTACCAGCAATTAAGACTTAAGAGTACCAACCTAAATGTACTGGTACCTAAAATCATGCGCACCACTTGGTCACACACATCCCTTAGCATCCCTTATGCTACGCACCTTGCTAGTTTCCCCATTCATATCTTGTAGGAGAATCATGTCAATCGCCATCATCTGTGTAGAACTTCTGTTTTGATATAAAAGTGAATCGCTGCCAGATGATACCACCTTTATACATTTTGAAGATTTGTTTAGTCACAGCAAGTGTGTTGCTGTAATGTGACAGTACAGGCTTGTGATTTATCTTTACTCTGTGTGACTACCAACCTTCAACAGTTAACAGTTTATTGTGACTAATCTAAGACCACATTTACAAACGTTAAAGGGAACAAGCGTTTGCGTTAGACTTTCTCGTTGTCCTTCATTTTGATAGACAGGGTCGTAAAAATTCCACCATAATCCATTATTACCTATCATTTAAATTGTAATTGTTTCAGCAGTTGTAAACTGTGACCCTCGACACTGGGCCTTGAGTTTTACCACAAGTAACACAAAAGTTGCAGTATGCGCTCAGAACTGGTGCGCAATGCACAAATTAACAGTACATTCACCAAAGCTAACCACACATGAGCACGTAGTGCATAGGCTACAACCTGATTTGCAGATTTGCGTTATACTGTTTGTGTACTGTTACTGTAGCAACACGGTAATAAGTTTATCAAAACACTCGTTGCCACAAACACACAGACCAACCTTGCCTCTGAATCCGACAAGCAACAATCAACCAAACAAGTAGCACTAACAACCATCACATTTCAGACTAAAGTCAAAGGCCAAAATACAATGTTACATGAAGTTGGATGTGCGCATATTGTTTTATGAGCTTAATACATGCGTAATACCATCATTATATAATATTATGCAGTCAAAAAAATATTAATATGAAGAAGCTAACTGTGTGTGCTTTTACAAATTGAATCACATTATTCAATAGTACCATACACAATATGAAATCAGACTCATCGAATGACGATCGCTACTTGACAGCACTTCCCCCATAACATTTTCCCCTCCGTTCCCTACAGAGGTGCCTCCAATGCGGCCTAGGCCCATCTACCACCCAGTGCGAAGGGAGCAGGAGTCCGGTGAGGCAGTCTTCTGCACCAAGGAGAGCTTCTTGCAGGCCAGGGTCATCTTCATTCGCTGGCTGGTCTCCTTCTGGCTGGAGCCTAGGGTCAACACTCAAACACTCATCCCTGGAACCGAGGGGGAGATCGTACCCAGAAACATACAGGTAACACAGACACACAAATGCATATGATTACACACATGCATGCTCCTATATCGTTCTGTTTAGCACTTATTGACTGTTTGAAGAGTGAATGATAACTTTTGATTATTGTAATTGTTGACTGTTTTGAGGAACGAATGATAAACCTTCGAGTAATGTTGTGCAAATGCATAGGTGAAGTAACCTTGTTACATGATGCTGCACTTATTCTAGGAGAATGTTATCTACTTGCAAAAACTGGTGGTTAACCGGTTCAACTGTTGACAAATGTACTAATTGTAAGTCGCTTTGGATAAAAGCGTCTGCTAAATGCTGTAAATGTAAATGTAAATGTAAATGTTCTGGCATAAAGGCAGACAAGGTGCCTAATATGTGAGGGAATCATGGTAAATCTCTATTACAATTTTAACCAGACCTTAGTCCCCGACACATCATAAAAATGCACACAAACACACAAGCAGCTGAATAAACAGTAAGTCATAATACTAAGGATTTAGTCCACAATATAATTATTCCACACAGTATTATCAGTAAGTAAGTAAATAAATACATGTGGTCAGCCAATCTCTAATCAGATTTTTTTTGGATTAGACACAATAGTCTCCTCTCTAACCAACCCGTTACCCGTTACCCGTTACCATGGCACCCCAGCGAGCAGCAGCTGGTCTGGCGGCCCGAGCGGCAGGCAGCTCTGACGACGGCTTCGGCGGAGGGCTGAGGTCGGACAACCACCTCGACGGCGGCTTGGGTTCCTCGGGGCACGGCGGGGGCATGTCTGGCGCGGGACACGGGGGGGCGGGCGAGGCCGAGCAGAGCCACTCCAACACGTCGACGCTCACGGAGCGGGAGCCCAGCTCGTCGTCGCTGTGCTCCGTGGACGAGGAGCAACTGACGGACATGGAGGTCGTGAGGAGGGTCCTGACCAGCACCAGGACCAACGTCAACTTCATCACCGAGATCTTCAGACAGGTGACTTGGGGCTATCGCACTGCTATGGCTTGGGGAACTGCCCCGCGGCTTGTACGTCAAGGTGACCCGTCGGGACTGCCCCCCGTTTCCTCTAGGCCTTCCTCCTGCCAATGTGCGAAGCGGCGGCCATGCGCAAGGTCGTGCGTGTTTACCAGGAGTGGATCTCGATGGAGGACAAGCCCGTGTTCATGAAGGAGCCAGAGGAGGGCCCGTATCCCGTAGTAACAGCCAACAACATGGATGCAGGCTCGCATCACGGGGATAAGGAGGAGGAGGTGAGGAGCGGTCGTCTGGTCCGACAGCCAGATTGTTTCAGTGTAGTCCACCAGGACTGTTGTGTCCAGTCCACGGATATCAGCGCATCATTTTGTCTCTGAAATATTGACATTGTACATCTTGTTGATCATCTCTCTGATTGCAGATGAAGTCAGATTTACTCAACCTTCTGTGTGTGTGTGTGTGTGTGTGTGTGTGTGTGTGTGTGTGTGTGTGTGTGTGTGTGTGTGTGTGTGTGTGTGT
>JAOEHI010001589.1:0-12479 GCA_025447815.1 Percopsis transmontana
CTCCAAAATGATGGGAAACAAAAATAGAATTGGATTAGAATGCATTAGGTTCCTGGCTATGACCATGACTCTGTATCCTCTACACAAACATTGACATGCACCAAAGGAGAGAAAGCATGACAATTTGTAGTATAGATTGATACTACAGTACTGTAAATGTAATGTGGTCTTAAAACAGCTGGCAATGTGGTCTTAAACAGCTGGCAAAGTTTCCTTTGGTACCTCTCTACATCCACAAAGCACAGTGAGTAAAATGTAGTATCAGCTAAACCCTCCCACTCATCATGAACACCCCTGAAGTTACGCGATACCACCGAAGTGCAATACGTATTTATTGTGCACCCCAAGTATTTCTCAAACTATATGCTGCGACCTAGTGGCCCAATAGAGTCAATGCAGGTGGGCCAATACAACAATACTACAGTAACCCTACCTGCGCTACCGACGCGCACCTCTATGTAGCTAAAAATAGCTAATTTTGTACCTACGAAACAATTTAAATCTCTGTCTCACGCCGTACATGGTTAAACTTTATTTACCTACTTTATAATTGAATTCAAAGCTTTTTTAGTATGTTGTTGCATTCTCTTTATAAAATTGGTAAGATATTTAGCTTATATGAATCTGTCTTCTACTTTTTGTTTTAGTTGCGTGTCTTTTTTCACTCGTTTACCAGAGGTTGAAGAGTCTTTTTATGAAAATAGGTATTTTTATTAGTTTGGCTTTTGAGCATATGGATTATGCTGTGTGTTGCCTGCAACAATGTTATATTACCCCTTTTGGGTGAACTTGGTTGGTATATTTTCTGCAACCAATACTGGTATTGTACTGGTGCACAGGGTATAAGAAAACTCCCCTTTAACATATTCTCTTACTACCTGGCCCAGATATCTGATTTGTACTACTTTCTGTTCTTCTCTTCATCCACAGAGAAGAGCAGAAGAGGGGACAGGACACATTGTGAAAATTCACTTGGGCACTAAATACTGTGCTGTGTTGAATGAAGCAGGAAGTAGGCTAGCACCACAGCAAAACAATCACCAGTAGGGCCTACCACCAATTAGCTAATTTCTTCTAAAGCAAATGCAAACCTACAGTAATGTTATATAAAATGTATATGCGACAACTTGCACTAATGTACTAATGTGTTTTTTCAGTACCGCCATGGGCAAAATGCACAATGAAACGCACAATAAAATGACTTTCACAGGAAAACCTTTCCAGCCAATGACAGATCAAAAGTGTTATTTACTTTAAATTAGCTTTATTATTTACTTTGTTCAAACTGTGTTATATTAAGTGCTCGAAGACGTCTTTAACGAGGCTGAGCGCTCACATCCACCGACGATTACGTTATGTGTGTGTGATCTGGGAGTAAACTGTGAATTGTGACGTGACAGTGTTTGTACAGTAACTCAAGTAAAAACTAAAATGACTGAAAGTGTATCCAACAAAAAGAAACATAAAAGTACACATTCCTCACAAAACAAACAAACACGTAGAATAATTGTAGCGTTACCGCTCATCCCGAGACATAGCTGTCAGGTTCTATTGCAAAAATAAAGACATGTCAAAGGGTTTGATGCCAACAGAAATATATTTGCAGAAAGTGTTGATTACATATCTTCAACCAAACCATGCACTAAACCCAATGCTCTTTATGTCCTGCAGAAACCTTGCAGATCAAACGTTATCTGTTTTTCTACAGGGAACAAGGTTCACAAAGAACACGGATAGACTGAAAGTGGGATGTTTCATCAGGGGACATCAGGGGGAAAATGTAACTTGTGTTGTGTTGTGTTTTGCGTAGGATCTACATGGAAAGCAAATGGGCCACAAATGTCTCAGCAGTCCTGAAAGGTGCTCAATGTAGCAGGAAGTTTCTTGGAGAGCTCATGATGTAAACAATATCACAAATATGGCTAATACGGCTTTCTGGTGATGTTGGAGTGGCATTGCCTCGCTCCTAGCAAATGTCCATTTTTTTATGTTGTTTTATGTTTCAGATATATATTTGTGGACAGTACAGATTTCCCCTACTATATAGCCTAATATTTTTGTATAATAAATCAAATACAATAATACAAGCAATTGGTAGTGAGAAAGTTCCAGACTTCCCCCCCCCACCCCCATCCCCAAATGTAATATTAAACATTATTTTCCAACGGTGTTCTTCTTTTAAAAAAAAATGTAGTCTGAATACTTTTCAATATTTTTGCAGAGGTTTGTAGGAATTGTGTCAGGTTCTTAACCATGGACCTACAGGTGGGAGGGAACAGGGGAGGAGGGGAGGAGTCTAGGTGCCAAGGGAAGGAATTAGGCGGCAACAGCAGGGCAGGACATGGGCTGGACTCCTCTGATCTCCAAAGCCTTGTTGAACTGGACCTCCATGATCTTAGAAGCTTTGGTGATCTTCAAGTTCCTCATGCAACCTCGGAAAGAAGCGCTGGTCGAGAGAGCTGCCTGATGCACTCCACCTAGAGAGAGTTTAATGTGTATTTTCTTAGTTTAATTGAATTATTTTCACTTCTATTTGATCTATATTGAATGGCCTCCACGTTCACTATATTCATATTACTGAATTACTATATTTTTCTATTCTTTCATTTTACATTACAAGCATTTTTTTACATTTAAAAAAAATTACCATTTCTTTTTCCTACTTATCTAATCCCTTGTTTAATAAATTAAATTTTTTGTGTACAAAATGTGCTATGCAAATAAAGTTTAACTAATTGAATTATTATTGAAACGAAAATGTACAGTTTATTTTTACAGTAAGTAGTGTAGTATGCTTGGGTCACTGGTTACCAAACACACATAGGGGCATTTGCTTTGTCATTAGCTTAGCTCTAGTTTAGACTCTAAACTCTAAACTTTAGAGTTCAACTAACTATCTTCAAAACCTGTGGTTTAGTTTAGTGGATGTGTCAGATATTACTGTATCTGAGGTAAGGTAAACCTGGTTTTAGCAGGGTTTACCAGGTTAATGGGTTATGTCCACTGCTCTGATCATTTTATTATTTCAAAATGTTAACGTAAATGTTCGAAGGCTAAGTGACAAAACGGCCCCACGTGTTAAATTTGTCTACTTCACAAAAGTGTGTGCGGTGTCCTACCGGGATATCCCCCTACGTATATGGGGTCATTTGTATCGCAGGTGTTGGACCGGGCGTTGGGACTCTCTGCTTGGATCTTCCTTCCGTCAATCACCAACTCCACCCTGTGCCTGAGCTTCTTAGCGGTGACGGAATGCCACTGGCCGTCACAGAAGCCCTCCCCCTCAGGGTGGTACTCCGCTGTGATTCGCCCAGCTCCGTTGTCCACTTGGAACAACAGCTAGGAGATAAGAGAACATTTAAGGAATATTTACTAGCCTTGTATGTATATGTAAGACGGTAAAAACAGGCAGAAAAATTTTGCTTTTGTAGGCTTCTACATGCATTTATACATACGGTTGCTTTAAATTAATACATACCGTTGCTGATTTTTAAATTCATACAATAATAATAATAACCATAATAATAATTATAACAATAATCTGCTATTTCATAAAGTGTGTGTATGTGTGTGGCAATATTGTGTACTGTCTAGGTTTGTGTGTACCTTGCCCTGGTTGATCTCCAGACCTAGGCCCTGGTTGCCTTGGTTACTGATGGCTAGAAGAACTCCGTTGGTTCTGGTAGTTCTGAACTCCAACGCAAAGGAGACATCTAGACCCACCCTGTAGAACGAGACTGGACAGACACAGAGCGTTGTTTTACTTAATGAATTCCATTTTTTAGTGTATTGTATTAAAGGAATTTTGGACAATAGAGTCACCTACAGTATACAGTAGCAGGGTAGGACCTCGAGTGACAGATCAGTGTGAGCTGCAGTGTGACTACAGTTCTGTACAGCCCTGCTGTGGACAGTCTCTGTGCAGGCATACATAGGGAACTCTAGATCTCATCTCACCTGCTTTCAGGTAACCAGTGCCATCAAAGTAGGTCCCCGTTTCCGTGGAGACGAAACAGCGCCCCACCATGTGACTGGAGGTGGGCGCGGCCATGTTCAAGTTGAAGTCCTCCATGACGTCTGGGCGACCTAGGCAGGGAATGACGGGCGGAGACAGAGATGAGAGGAAGAATGAGACGCGTGCTTCTACTTTACTTAAAAGGTACAACCCTACACTTTTCACTTTGCTGTATTTAAACACTTAAGTGTAAATACGTGTTCACTGTGGAACCAATCAGTGTATGTACAAGCATGTGGGCAGATGGGGGCGCTAATACTCTATTTAGCTCTGCCTGTCTAACCACTACTGACTGAAGCAAGAGCCACATCATAATCTCTAATCGGAACTGCAGCGCTTGCATGAATGAAGTTAGTAGGCTGATGTATGTAGGCTGAATGACTAGTGATAGAATCATTTACTGGATTTGACAAGTTTGAGATTGCAGACACAATACCTGCAGCCTTAAGGCTTGTTAAACCCCCCACCATCTTCAAGTTACGGATGCAACCGTTAAGACTGTACAGAATCTGTACAGAAAGGGAGGAGAGAGAGAGAGTAGATGTTTGGTGACCAGATCACAATGTACATCATACAATGGCCTCTGTGTGTGTGTGTGTGTTACCGGGCCTATCCTTTTGGTGGTGTAGTTGTGGGGTAGTCCACCCACATACAATGTCCCCACCACATCTAACAAGTCCGCCTGGAGGAGGAGAGGAGAGGAGAGGGGAGGAGAGGAGAAGAGAGGCGAATGTAGCGTAGCTGATTATATATGATGTGACATTGTCATGTTGACAGCCACACAGTACAGGGAAACTGCACTAGTAGCACTGATTGTATATACAAGATGGATGTAGTGTAGTGTGTGTGTTGTATCCTCCACTGGTTCCTGAAGAGACGTTTAGAAGCTAGGAGTGTAACTTTAGCAGCATCAATGAATTTGCTGCGACCCAGTCGCTAATGGCTGACTGCGTCATGGAATCTTTTGTGATTTGGTTAAAACCTTTTTTTAAGCCTTAATTGAAGCAACATTATTCTTTTTCAAATAGATCCATCACACCCATTAGAAGGGAAATTAACAACTGAGACCTTAACTTCTTGTGGAAAAGGATGGGTGAGGAAGGGGTATTCAGATGATTGCAATCTGCAACCTCACCACTAGATGCCACTAAATCCTTCCAGGGCCAGATTACTGACCGGGAACACCAGGCAAGTACCCTGGGGCCCTTTTGTCTTTGGGGGGCCCTTGGTTGTCTTTGGTCCTCGAGGGGCAGAACTGAGTTACTTTATAACACAAATACACAAACTTAAAGAATAGTATGTATGTATGTATGTGTGTGTGTGCACAAAAACACGCACAATACTAACTTGGTATTTCTAGAAAAAAATGTGTAAATCCTTCCCATTGAGTTCCATTAATTTCCTGTGCTTTGAAACTAAGTGAATGTAAACAGATGCCCAGGAAAGATAGCTCACCTTTTTAGGGCTGGTCATCTGCTTAGTGTAGCGGGAATCCACCGTCAGTATGCCTCTCTGCTTGTTACGGGTCATCCGGATCTGAGAGAGAGAGAGAGAGAGGGAGAGAGAGAGGGAGAGGTTGGTGAAGCGAGGCGTAGGGAGAGGAGAGGAGAGGAGAGGAGAGGCTGAAAACCAGTGCTAACGTATGGGACACGCTAGAACTACAGTGGATAGTTGGGGTGTGCCACCTTGTGCCAGTTGCCGTCGTTGATGGAGAACGGGATGCAGCCCGACGTGTTGCCGTGACCCAGGTCGTAGCCCAGACACACCTGGCGCTCCTTAATCTGGAGCGAGAGACAGAGAGAGAAGGCTGGTGAGAGAGAACCACACATACTGGCCATGATAATAACAATACACATCAAATATATACAATATACAACCCAAAACACCATTTAAAACATGTGCACACACCTTTTATTAGAAATAAAAACATTAGACAGATTCAAATCTAAATATTATGTATATATAAACTAAATACACCTCACATATACTCTCATTTTGAGAACCACTTTTACCAAATCACAAAGACAGAGAGAGAATCTATACATTTATACAAATATATTTCTGAGAGAGAATGAAGCTAATGAAAGTAGCTTTTAAACCAGTGTAAAGGTCCCTGGTCCTTCCATAGGGGTGGCATGTTGTGGCACATTCATGATACCTGTATAGTGACAAAGTCAGCGTGGTTGATCCTGGCCATGTAGAGGACGAGCCCGGACTCTTCCTTCGTCCTCAACTCAAACTCCAGTATCAGCCTGAGACACACACACACACACACACACACACACACACAGATGGTAAAAGCTGTGTCCTGTTAATGGCAGCAGTCAACGCATTAATAAACACTTGTCTAAAGTGTCTAAAGTGAATGCTAATGCCTTACTGCCTTGACCCTTGACCCCTGCGTGACCCCACGCTCTCATCATTCTCTGCTTCTTTGGCTCCAAGGATGTTATAAACTACAAAGACATTTCCTGTGACCAAGGTTCGGGTGCTTGCGTATATGGCTGAACTCCTGCTACTAAAGAGCAATTTTTGCCAACTAAAAAGCTTTTTTATATCCTGGCCTTGAATTGATTGATATTCCATAAAACAATTTTGGCAATGCATTTCAGTTTATCAATGATCTGGGTGCACCTCCATAATTCAGCTTGACAAGCCCCACTGACTGTAGTGACATTTTTAATGGGTGTAATACTTTATTGATTTCCACAAGCCAGCTATGGGATGGCAACAACTAGTTGAGGCAGAATGGTAGGCAGGATGGCAGGATGGCAGGATGGCAGACAGTCCAGCGAGCCACTGGGCTCTCTCCAACACAACAACACTATACTAGTCAGTCTTGTTATCTGCCTGTCACTGTGGACAGAGCTATTCTGTGGCTTCTGGGAAAGGAATATGTTCATTAATTCAACACTTTATGACTAATAAAACATGTTTGCCTGGTTTTAGACCTGACACAAAGTATGTGTGTGCTCGTTCATAGTTTGACATTTCATACAGTCCAAACTTGTGGTTTGGTTTTAATTCTTTATATAAATGTCTGTCTGAGTCTGACATGGACCGATGGTTTAAATCCCTGAGAGTGAATGGCCCTCCCGTACCTTTCCCAACAGTTTACACTGTTCTCTACCCCTCCCCCTGATGCATGAAAGCTCATACTGTGCACTATTTAATCACTATTTAGTACATTAGCCCATTTCTGAAAGATTTCACATATGTATTTAACCTGAATAAAACCTAATATCTAAAAATCCATTTTGATCACGATGCTGCATTGAGGAAAGCCCATACTTTTCTCTGACTTTGTTGTCGTCGAAGGCAAAGGTCATGTGGCTGTTCTTCGTTAGTCCAAACTGATAGGCCCGCTCCAGAACCGCAGGAGGCAACACGGATGCACATGAGTCCTAGACAGCAGACACAACACGTTAAAACCTCATCAATAGAGCAGGGAGCTTTTTTTAATTCGGGCGTTTGAAGACTGGTGTTTTTGAAGAGTGTAATTCAGCGAGTGACCAAAGGGTGTCAGTGTTGTGACACACATGGACTCTAGAAACACTCTAGCTGCCATTGTCCATTTGACCATTTTTCTTCCACTTAGGTTCAACTAAACACTCCCCCTTGTCTCTCCTTTCCTCTGCTCCTCTCCTCCCATTTCACCCTCTGTCGTCCTCCCTTCACCTCCTTCCAGGCCTGGCGCCGTGCTTCCCTTCTGCCTACGCTCCTTTCCTCTGTACCTCACCTCCTCCAGCGTGTGACTGAACAAAGTTACAGGGTTGGAGAGGGTCTTGTTCGCCTTCAAGTGAAGACACTCCCTGCGCCGTGACCTTGCTTTGTTACAGACGACACTAGGCTCTTATCGCTCTCCTCTCCTCTCTCTCCTCCTCCACCTCCTCTCCGCCTCTCCTTTCTCCTCTAGCTAACAAAAGGGATACGTCACTTGTTCGAAAACCTCTCTTCTCCTCCGCTATTGCCGCTAAGCCGACGAAATACTGACATCTGTCCGAGTGACTTCACCCCCGCCGCGCCCCGGCCCCCTCCTCTGCTGTCTTCTCTCATCTTCTCCTGCCCCTCTCCCTCTTTCATCTGAGCCCCCCCTCCCGCCGTCCTCTCAGCCGTCTTTCCATTAAGCCAACAATAGCGAGAGGCTTCTCCATTCTGAGAGACGTGCCTTTGGTTGGAGGTCACTCAAATAGAATCTGGAGTCATTCAGCCGGGGCCTTGTGTCTCCGAGTGTGTGTGTGCATAGTGGGCTATGATTTTCCCGTTAGCGTCGTCCCCAGTCTCTCTGCAGGGCTTCAAAAGGTCTGCCACTACATGATAGTAGAGGCATTGTGCTGGGAAGCTCCAGTGATAATACATGTTCTAAAATGTCTTTAAGAACTCAATTTAGGGACTACGGGTGGACTTTAAGCTTCTTGACACAGTTCTTTGCTTACTGTATATATACAGAAGGCGGCTATATGGTACTGTACATATTCATTTAACTACAAGTAGTTTTGGAGTAGCATAGCAATACAGATTCCTAAATGAAAAAAGTCTGATTGGAATCATTTGGAATCATTCTAATAAACTTTTGACAACCTCGGTACATACATAAATGGAAATTGTGGAAAACTCATTGCAGTGCCTTTAATATACTGTATATAATATAGCTGGCAAGGCACACAGCATGCCAGAGTGTTTTACAACATCTGCACAATGCACATTCAAATACACACACAGAGGGATTCTGGGAAGGGACAGATCTGGCGCGTATCTCTCGAAGCAGGCATTCCAATTTGACAGATGATGTTGTATATATCTTTAGCTCCTACAGCTTGACATCGAAGGCATGACACTGCGCTGAGGGCTTTAACATACTGTACATGAGGTTTGATCCAGAAGGGCTTCATTAACGTCATAAAGAAGGTTTCAATGTCCAAGGCATGTCATAAATAAACAATTGAAGCTGATATCGTCATCACATCTTTAAGTACATAAATAATAGGGGGTGTGTGTGTACCGTGTCTGCGGAGTGCTCCTGGGTAGGGGTAGGAGGGGCGGCAACAGCAGGTAAGGTGGGCGTGGCAGGGGGCGGGGCCTCCTACAGGTCACCAGTCATGGGGGTGGGAGGGGAGTGGAGCGCGGGCAGGGTTAGTGGCAGCCACACACAACGCGAAAAGTTGTTAACAAAATGGAGGCAAGCAGGTCACAGCGCCTTTTCCCTCTAATTGGTGGATATTTGCATAATTTGAGAGCTAATTGTTTTGCAGAATTCATTCATCATGACGAATAAATAACGTTGAATTTGCTTCGAAAAACAAACCGCAAGCTAGTTTTGATCAATTTCATTTTGAGTTGGAAGTTATCAACAACAAATTTATCATATGCTTTGAAATGTAAATTGAGTGTTGCTGTGTAATTACACCTTTTCTGAGGAAAATGGCACAGGACCTGTAATTTAAAGGACCAAAGGCATTTTTCAAGTCATGGTACCAACAACTAGAAATAGCAACAAAAAAAACACAAAGCCATTGTAATGCTTTCCCTTAGCACTGTGAGGTTAAAGTCTTATGGCTAAGATGGGACGGTTTAGGATCATATACACATCCCTTCTGGGGTAATCCTGGAGCGCATTAATAGGGATTAGACCTAAAATACATCAATACACAACTACTGTATGTCATGCAATGCAAAAGCAAAACGTAACAGTAGTTGAACAGCGACATCAACGCTATATTGTTCCAATAATCACCATGCAACCATTTCTTTGAATCTCATTGGAGATAATTCTATATAAAACTCCTTATACAAAATGATAATTGGATGATCCTTGTTTTACCTCATTCCGTTTTCGTTCCTTTTTTTATGTAAATATAAAGCACATTTTCCTGACAGCGTGTAGATAGCCTAGAGAAGCGCTGTGGATCTCATTAACAGCTTGTCAGCAGCGCGGCTTAGAGGCCAAATGCTAATGCGTACTATAATGTAACAACCCTCAGAGTCGGCTAACCTGTTCTACTGTTGTCACTCTGTACTGCATGATAAACTGCCTTCCAGAGGTCTAGTTAAGCTGCTAGCCGATAACCTATGGCTGCTGTAGGGTCTAAATTTCAAAGAACTATAGCTTGTCTACATTCCCGCTGGCAGAAAGAAGTGAATGACTAACAGCCTGTCAACCTTTCAGCATAGCAGCTAAATGCTAACCTGAAGAGCTAGTCTAGCATGGCCCCTCACA
The DNA here is from genome assembly GCA_025447815.1 of Percopsis transmontana. NCBI lineage: Eukaryota > Metazoa > Chordata > Actinopteri > Percopsiformes > Percopsidae > Percopsis > Percopsis transmontana. The sequence continues at coordinate 10,233 of JAOEHI010001589.1, forward strand.
CTATATTGTCAGGAAGCGTAGCTCTGCAGATCAAGGCTAAAGGGACGATAAAGCAGAGTTAATGGGCTTTAGGGCCGCTGTGTGATGAAGCGATAAGCTAACACAGCGAGGCTGCGGCTGCACTCCATCACACAGAAACAGGTGTGTGAGAGGGTGTGTCTACGCAATACATAATGCATATGGGCGCATGATTTCTCATGTGAGAAAACAGCATGTGACAATGGCAGGTAAATAGTAGAACATAGGAAAATAAATATACTCTAATCTTAAGACTAAACTTAAGAGTCTTAAGGAATTGCTTGCTTCTGTTTAGTAATTTATATTAGTAATAGTACATTTAATGCCTTTCTGCCTATGTGTGTTTACTAGGATGGTGTGCGTGTGTGTGTGCGTGTGCGTGTGCGTGCGCGCGTCTACAGTGCACCACGTACGTCCGGCTGACCCTCTGGAAGGGGCGTGGCAGGGGGCGGAGGCGCAGGAGCCGGAGTCGGCTTAGACCCCTTGTCCTCCTCCTCAACGGCGGGCCCCTCCCCTTCTCGGGGTGGGAGGAGGGGAGGCGGGGCGGGGGCCGGCGGGGCGAGGTTGGGGCACTGGCCGATGTCTGCGTTCTCGAAGGACACGGCGTCGGCGAAGTCCGACAGGCTGCGGGACAAGCAGGCGGGCGGGACACAAAGACAGACAGACGTTTCAGCGCTGATTAGGGCGTCGGTGAGATGACCGCATGACAGACACACACACACACACACACAAATACACACTCACACACTCACACACACACACACACACACAGGAGAGAGAGCCACACAAGCCGCTGAGTTATGAGTGTATTTATGACATTGGACAGCTCTATTACTGCCGTTACTGCCGAGAGAGAGACTAGGTTTGTCATTATCGTCAACATCATCTTCACCACTGTCTCCTTTAGAACGCGTTAAGTAGAATTTATCCTCGCGAGCTGGTGGATCAGCATTAGCCACAACCAATGGCGCTATTAGGCACTTTCACCTGCAGTACTAAATGGTGCTTCTCCCTCTGCGGACACCCTTTACATTAAACACACTGGGTTACATGCTAAATGCAGGGTAATATTAATATATATAAGTGCGTCTACTAACTAATTCATTCCATACATTTCTGGAGAGCCCTTTTTGGCGAGCCCTTGCCACATACAGTATCATAGACCTTGGTTAGCTTAGCTTAGCATTCGCTATACTGTAATGTTGTCTTTATGTTACGCACACAGCATTGATCATCAGGTTCCAGATACATCCTTGGAACGGCACGTTGGCTCTGTTGGAGGTCTGTTCCACTTGTGCCGGAATACCGCCCAGGAACACGCGCTGCAAGCCGATTGGCTGGTCGTTGGGAAGCCCCGCCTCCCTCTTGTCCTCCTCGTCTACCTGGACCGAGAAGGACCTGAATGCAGAGACACACGTTGATCTCAGAACAGCTGTATAATCAACGGGACACAACCAGGGAAAAACACCACACCACCCTTGCCGCATGTGCCTACGTGCACGCCAACGCACACAGACCTGCCAGGCAGCCTCTCGATGCGCAGGGCGTGCTCTCTCCCATCATGCAGCAGGCCCTGCTCAGGTCTCCTGGTGAGGCGACGAGGGCTGTGACTGCCTGTAAACAGTAGCACCTCCAGAGAGCCTCTATTCAACATGACTGACAGGTAGGGCTGCACACAGGGAGGCAGAGAGACAGTTAGCACCGACACATGAGACCGCATGGACGTCGCATGTTGGAGGGACGGACGGACAGGTGGATGAATAAATGGATCGGGGGAGGAACTGATGAGTGAAGGAATAGATTAATGAATGGACAGAATAATAGGTAGTAGTAATAATAACTAAAGCATCTTGTTTGATTTGTCAGTGCTGCTTATGCTCGTTTATACTGTTTATATTTGAAGGTTGTTATGTTGTGATAAGTGTGTGCGTGCATGCGGGGGGGGGGGGGGTCCCATATAAACATGGGTTTGGGGGTCACGGCTCAAAAGGTTTGAGAATCGCTGATAAAGCTGGAATAGTAGAACTTCTATTAGGCAGCAGAGTAGAGCACACACACACATACACACACACACACAAACACACACGCACACACACACCATGAGCAAAACACAAGACGGCCCTTTAGTAAAACTGTATATAGGGAGAGGAGTGGAGAGGAGGGAAGAGAAGGGAGGAGAGAAGAGAATAAGAGAGGAGAGGAGGGAAGAGAAGGGAGGAGAGAAGAGAA
>JAOEHI010001590.1:0-12477 GCA_025447815.1 Percopsis transmontana
CTCTCTCTCTCTCTCTCTCTCTCTCTCTCTCTCTCTCTCTCTCTCTCTCTCTCTCTCTCTCTCTCTCTCTCTCTTGTATGCAGGCCATTTCCCCCTATTTGTTTAATCTTGTAACCCTGTGTCCCTAATGTACGGATGTGTGAGGGTGTGTGCAAACGTGTGTGTATGTGTGAGTAATAGTAGAAGACAAGGACAGCGTTAGAGGTGAAGACGTTTTAATCTAGTTATTTGGCACTTTTTCAGCATATGTTTGGAACGACTACAGGAATGGCTGAGGTGGCGCAAGGGGAGGAAATTTAACAACGTGACACCCGTCCACCCTTATGTCAGGTCACTCGACAAGCCATCCCTTGTTCACGCGTGTGGGCGCGGGGGGGGGGGGGGGTGCAGGACATGTCCTTGTGTCATTGCCACTATCGGTATCCCATCAGTCACTGCCTGAATCTTAGCCAAGTCGCCTCATTCTATTTCCTGAAAAACGACCCACTGCTCCATCTGTGCTGTGTTTTGTCAAAAATCCCGTTCACCCTGTAGGAGTAATGCCGAAGGTACGGCAGATGCTCTCTACCAAGTTTGAAATGTGCGCGGATAGGTGGTCCAACACCCAGTTAAGACGTAACACTGTAACTGAGGGCCAAAGAGCATCTCCAGGCAAAAAGCTTTTATGCATTTCATTTGTGACGGGAAACTTCAAACGCAAGGATTCTTTTGGCAGCCTGTTCAGCCCACCATTGGCTCATGCAGTGGGGTTACATTAGTCTCTTTCCATTACAGGCCTAAATAATAGGGGCCACACGAGATTGAAATGCAGTCATGTTTTATAGGTGCTATAAGCAAGCGCTTTGGCACGCATTCCCGTGGGCCTGTGGCTACTGTGGTCCTTAACCGGGATGGATGGGGTGGGCGTTGGGGAGGTTTTTGGGACAAGTATGGTGATGGTGGAGGCTATTTTGGTACTTGAATGGGGCGTGGGTTTCTTGCCCAGATATCTTGGGCCCGGCCGGTAACAAAACCCACATGAGCTCCTGTATTATTCCTTAAGGGAGGTTGTGGGCTCAGGGCTGAACTCCAGCGAGACATGTCTTTCCATCTCATGGGAATAACTTTCACTTATTTCTCACTTTGCACTTTCAGTCAAACTCTGAAGATGCTCCATCCATGATAACAAACACAGAGATCAGAGGTTGTAGGATAATAACAACATCTGACAAAACTCGACAACACTAGAAAAGTTCACTAGAAATGTGTTCTTTCATGGCTTTTATCTTGATAAATCATACCACTTCCTTTATGTTATGGCAAGTGGCATTTATAGTGGTAAGAGAGCCTTCCTTCACCAATTCCTACCTAATAGATTCCAAATAGATAAGACACGCAACCCTCTGCTCGCTTTCCTCCTACTTCTGAAGCCTGAAGTTGTTCCGATGGGTAAATTAATCCTGGAGGAACCAGGCTTCTGCATCGGGCAGATGGAAGTCTGCCCCTGGTTTCCAGGAGTGAACCCCGTAAGCCACTACATCTGGCCTGGTTTGGCCCGGCCCTGGCCTCAGTTCTGGCTGCTTTGACGCTAATGAGTACCACACTGATGGCTACCAGGACACTATGGTGCAGCATTGTGCGGCAGAGGCTTTGTTCTGATGTGCTGGTTCATCTTACCTGCCTCTCAGCCTTTTGTGGAATGATAATAATGGTCTTTATATTGTTAAAATCACATATAAGATAGAAGAGTAAAGACATTTGGTTTTTCTATGTTTGCAAAATTCTAATTTAATATCCTGGTTCATACAGTATTATTATACTGTATGAAATACTTTGACTTTAGCTATGTTACCTGTGTGTGGAGATTGCACGTATGTGCTTCGAGTCATTTTGGTCATGCTCAGAAGAAGTCACAGCAAAAAAAGGGACTCATAGTATTGTGTGTGTAATGTGCATTATACTATCAGAGTTCAAATGAGCTCATGTAGTGTCATTATATGATAAACATTGCTCATGCCGTAAGCCTGCTTGGCTGTCCCTGGAGCATGCAGTGTATAATAAAGATGGGAGGAAGCTCTTTAGTTCAGCCCTCTGTGAGGAAGCTGTCGTCTGTAATTATTGCTGTTTCATCTCTAGTTGCAAAAACAACAAATAAGTGCTGTAGTGTGACATAGCAACACGTTTCAGAGAAATTGTTTGTTTGTTTGTTTGTGTTTCCGGGTATCACATGACCACAGCCCTGTATACACGCACGCACACACTTCATCAAGTCACAATGTGGAAGTCATTAGCCACAAATCCCTACAAATATAATGACAGGGCGATTAGCTCTCGCTGAACCCTGCTCGGTGCTGTGTCCTGTGGGAGCTCGGGGCGTGGTCGAGGGCGCGCCCTCCTCCCTTTCCCGGACTTTTTCTATTTGTAGATTTGCGTGTATTTTATAGGAGGAGTGTCCCTCCCCCTCTCCCTCTGCCTTTCATGCGGCACCGGTGCTGTTTTTCATCGCGGCTCACGATGACACCGCAAGGAAGCCCGGGCCCGGTGTGTGAGAGCGCATCGGTTGCTCGGAGACAGGGAGAGGATGAGGATGGTACCGGTGGTACCGAGCTGGCAACGGTTCCCTCGTTGGACCGCGAGCGGTCTTCATCCGCTGTGGGACGGCCACCAAATGTTCCCATGCGCGGCCACTCCCACTAAGACCAGGCCGTTTCTCCTCTTGGTCGACGAATGTGTGGTCGTCCGCAGGACATTTAAATGCTCCATTCATCTTTACGATGGCCTCACTTATCTCGGGAGACCTCGCAGATCCGCTACTTCCCATTCCCACCACAAGCAAATGGTGCCTTGAAACCACATCAACCCCAGCCCCCTCCGGTGGCTGAAAAATGCTGCCATATTTACCATCTCATCCTGGAAGGCTCGCTTAGCATGGCAAAATGATTACCAACAGTAACTCTCTCCAGGCGGCCCATATGCAGACGTTTGCTCCGTCCTCAAATGCTTTCGTTTCCCGATGTGGTTCACAATGCCATTTGGATCCGTCTTTTTTATATCTGTGTGTTAACAGCGTAGCACACCGCCAAGTGCAGTCATTTCAATCCTAGCTGCTTCTCAGGAGGCGCATTTGAAGGACACAGGCTCATTTGGGATGCATTCGGGCGGCCTTTCCCTGCTGGACGACCGGGGTCGGCACAGTTTTGATTACTTTTGGAGAGAAAGTGACTCATAAGTTTGGCATCTGTCGATGCCAACCTCTCTATTGCAGTGTTTCTTTATATATATATATATATTTTTTTTTTTCTTTCTCTTGCTGTGGGGAGCCACAGAGCAAGAGAAAGAAAAACAAAATACATTAGAAGTACTATGCATAATCTGGTTCCCATCTCTCATTCCCAGACACACATAAACACACAAACATACACAAATTACAAATGCATTGATGGCACAAGTGATTACATTTCTTAGCCTAGCCAGATAGGGCAAAAAGTCACTTCAAAAAAGAATGAACAAAACATCGCCCGAATCACTGCCCAACCTGCATAATAAGCAGTGTTTCCCACACATAGACTAATTTGTGGCGGTGCGCCGCACAATCAACACTGGCCGCTGCACATTGCGTTTCGTTATATATATTTTTTACAATTTTTTGCGGATAGGAGACGCCGCAGCGCATTGATTCGCTCAGCTACTCCTTGCTGGGACCCATCTGTGAATTGCCCCTCCTTTTTGTGCCCACTCTCCTTCTAAATTGATCATGCGCGCGAGGAATGATTGTGCCAGCCGCCAAGTAATAGAAAAGACGATTATGGAGGTTGATTTCTATCAAACATATATATTCCGCTGTTCTCTTCGTGTCGATTCCCACGCAAAGCTTCTTCTTCATCGACACTACCCAATACTACCCAATGTGTGTTCGGCTCACTAGCGCCACTTTCAGAACATGTGGCCTAGGAGCCCAAGAGGCATAGGAGCTCAGTGACCCCCCCTCCCCGCTTAGCTACCACCACAGACAGAATCCCATTCGGTGGGAAACACTGATAAGGCCCATAAAAAACCTAAATAAGTAATGTTTCTACTGTGTATTAAATATAGCATTGTATTTTTGCAGAGGTCAATATTTGTTGCAATGTTTAAACCTGCAGCATGACAAACCAGAGGGGTCTGTGATGTTCAGCACCCATCCTGTCCTTAGATGCTCTGTCTTTGCCACATAGTTTAAAGAATCACGGGAGCTTGATCATTAAGCAGCTTTTGCTACTTTTATGAAGTCAAGTTCCACTTCACTCAGTAGATTTACAAACTAGTGCCTGATAGCCTGCCTGGATGAGGGAGAGGGGAGCCCTTTACCGCCAATGGAAAGGCATCATAATTACAGAAACTTGAAACCCTATGGCTCCCAGCTGCTGAATAACGATACCTATCAGACTTTAATTAAAAGCAACTTAAGCTTCACAGCATGTGAAAAGTCATGACGTGTTATTTTACGCTGACATGAATTGTTTTTGGTTTTTGGCACGGTGAAAGTTTATATATCTGTGTTGTGATTTTATGTTTTTGTTTGTGGACACAACCTAGAACTGTAAGATAATGGTGGAAAATCTGTGAATCCAAGTGGATTGAAGATTATTTTTTCATATGGGATTCCCATATTCACTTACATTAAGGATTGTCTTCTAATATAATACACTTCTAGATGATTCATTATGGCAAGGGAATCTATTCTGATTTGGTTCTGTAAAATGGCATTATTTATGTTTCCCAGCTCTTACAGTAGAAGATTGGTTGGTATCAAGTCCAAATGGCCAACCTGGCAAGCAGGTACAGATGCTGTATAAGGAGGCTGAGTGGGGTCGAAGTGAGGAGGCAAGAGAGAGGATGTCTGAAAAACTTAAAACAACCCAAAATGGAGCAGTTGCTATGAATGCAACCTTAGTACCGGGATCAGATAGGCTTTTGGTAAACCTTCGACTCTCTAGGTTCTTCACCTCTAATGTCCACATGCTGACCTTTGCAAACATGAGGAAACAGAAACAATCACGTTTTGTCTAACTCCATAGACTTCCATTGTTTTTTAAGAACATACTTCTAACATGTCTGCGAAGCTGATTGAAGTAAAAGAAAACAATGGTTCTAGTGTTTAATAAGTCGTCAAAAAACGAAATATTAGATTATTTCATCCTGGATGTGTGGTTTTTGTAGTTAAGGAAGCTATACAGTCGGGGTTTAGCAAAAGTTCAACATTGCTTTAACCATAGGTAAAATATTACCTAAACTTAACCACTTAAATGACAGACTCAAAAATGTTTTTTGAGTTGTTTGAAGATGATACTATAAGTCACGACAAGTCTTATTCATTGTAATTAAGGAGAATGTAGGTGAAAGAAGAAAACCCCAGAGCTCTGACCTGAACTTAGACCCAAACCTAAAACCTGGGCAACTACTAACCACTAGACCTCTGTGACTCTTGATCCCCAAGCTAAGTAGCGTTTGCGTTCATTTGGCGGCTATATCTGTTGCCTTGAGGGCTAGTAATGCAGTCATATCTGCAGACACTTCCTGAAATGGGAATCAGCCGCAGCTGGTTCATCAAGTGTTATAATAGCTGTCAAATAGCAATGCATGAGCTCATACTCAAGTCAGACAGCTCTACTTGATGAAAGAGGCCGGTCATTGACAACCACGTTCATAGCAACAAGGCCTGGAGACCTGCCAAAATGTAGAGAGGGAGTCTTGTTGTTGTTTGATTGGCGGGCCTCATATCAGTGTTTTGATCCTGACCCAAGTGCTCTTGCATAACATTGTAAAGCAGACATGATAGGCATATTCAGGAAGGAAGAATTTATCAAATTGAGCTTTGCCTTTGTGGAATAAATATAAGTATCATTGTTGTAGAGTGAAAACCATGTAATTTAAACAATTCATCAACTTTTATTTAAAATAATGGTTCACAAATACAGGCCAGAAAGGATTTCAGAAGGATGTCAGACCATACAAATATTTTATGTACATACAAATGAAACACCTACATGAGATGTAGATTCAAATTGTTAAGTATTATTTAGTCTACATACCACAGGTCCCCATGCCTCAGAGGTTGCCATGTTACAGATAAGGTTAGGATTAGTGCAGTTGCACCTATGCTAGTAGGGAAAAACCACTAAATCTTTATTATTACTTGATGAGAAGAGTGCCATTAAAAGGGCTGTCGGGAGTGAAGAACTCTGTTACTTTGGCTTGGGCCTCTCTGTCCTTGACGATAAAGAATTAAGAAGGCACACAGAGAATTAGGCCCTGTGTGCCCATCACAATCTCCAAGCTCCGCAGTTAATGTCAATGTCCATGCCACATCTGGAAATACTCCATTCCAAATTGTTCATGGTAGTGCCAGTGCAGATAGTTGTCAATCAAAGTTATTAGCAGGTGATTTGCCTATGTGTAACAAATCAGAATAACAAAGATGTGACAATACATTTTTATGCACAGTGTTGGTACACAAAATATCAAACTTGGAACTACTTATTATGGAAACTCCATCACAATGGCTTGTGCTATTATCATGACCCTTATATATTAAGGGTCATGAACTATAAACTATATTTTTAGAAATGCATTTTGGTTCATCTGAAAGAAATTGTGTTTTGTTTTGAAGTTATGAAAAGTTTTCTTTTTTGAATGATGAGGATTTATCATCCTGACAGTGATGAAATGGTAAATGTTTTAATGTTTACATTAAACTTCCCCAGCATAGATGCATGCGTGATGGGGAGTCGCAAACTCCCAAACTCTGGCTCAAAAGATTTTAATTCCACCACACTACTGTAGTCATGGGAGAATTCAGTCATTCCTGTGAAATGTCAGTTGATGGAAGGTCCCTGGAGGTTCCTCAGCCCGTCAGTGTTTATTTGAACGTTAACGACGTTTACTCGAACCATTGTTTTATTTTGTGAATTATGATTTTTCTCCTTCTTATATGCTCTCTATCATGTTTCTCTTTCCCGCTTGCTCTCTCACTCTAACTGTCTCTCTTTAACTCACCCATATGTTTGTCATACACTTTTCCTGGAAATTTAAGCCATGTTTGCTTTTGCTGTATATGTGGGTACTTTATTTCCAAACTCTTGTGAAATTTTGGGGTGACATTAATTGAAAACAATACATTCATGATTGATCTTACTTTAACAAGATTGGCCAGTGTTTGAAATGAAACTAGGCAAATCATGCCATTATTCAAAGACTATTATCCCACTTCATGCACTGGAAACTGCAATAATCCAATACCATCTGACTCAACACAGATTCTGGTTCAATTGCATCCAGCGGGTCCTAGCGGCTGCCCATTAAACCGCTTACCCTGTTTTGGAGTCTTATCTGAAAAGGTCGATTTTTGTTTTATTCCCTCATTTTTCTCTGTTTCCAGAGTGTTATACTGCCAACGGGGAAGACTACCGGGGATTTCAGAACCAGACGAGCCTACATGGGGGGAAGCCTTGCCTTTACTGGAATGAGACCTTCCAGCACCCCTACAATACCCTAAAGTACCCCAATGGAGAAGGCGGTTTGGGCAGCCACAATTACTGCAGGTAAGGCCAGAGATCGTTTTAGAGGCAAACATTCCAGGGACTGAACCTCAGTGGAACATATTGGTGCATATAAATGTGTGTATACTATAAAACTGTGTATGCTGCAGATACATTTGCAACAGCAAATAAGATCCTTTGTCTGTGTTTGGGTAGAAAATTGTCTTTATGGCCGTGTTTAGATTGATAGTTATAATGGGGCAATTGGGTTCTAAAACAGCGGGTCTGACGCAGCTGCATCACATGTCAATATATACAAAACAAATAAAGTGTATCGTAAATTATTATTATTGTGACCATGGTAACAATATGAACATCATCTCCGGTCAGCGGACAACAGAGGTGTCCAATGCTAACCTTATCAACCATTGCGACCTCCATGGCAAGGGTGCTACATAGACTAATAGCTTATGAAACACTTTGAATCTACATCTCACATGTGTATATAAATGGTATGATATTTCTTTTACGTAGCCTACTGTATATAAAAAAAATGTTGGACTAAAACATTGCTTAGTGCTCCTCCTAACGTGAACATTACGCATATTCCTCATTTCATACATTTATCCAGGCTAGGTTTGGGAAGATAATGACACTGCACACCTCTGAGGTTTTCTTTGTCTCAGTGATTTACATACTAAAAGAAAGAGATGAAAAAAAGATATAATATGTGACAAAACGTTCCATTTCTTATACAAAGCCCTTAGACTTGGTGAATTATTTAGAACCGAGTCAATTTTAGGTCCCTGTCACTTTTGCAAGGGGAACATTCGCTTAGACATTCGCTTTTGAATATTTGATTAGTGGCCCCCCATCAGAACATTTAGCCTTGTCATCACAATTGCGCAACAACGCTTGAAGAGTTTGTACAAGCAAATCTCTATCCCTCCACCAGGGAATGTCAGGGGGACATGATGTCTTTTCATGCCTACAAACCCTTTCCATCTGTCAAGTTACGCTCAATGTAGACCTGTCAGCGTTTCACGCCTGAGTGTCAAATTTGTGTATTTGTAGCCATACTCCACCGTGGGTCATTTTAACTTCCCAGCGACTTCCAAAACAGTGGCTTGGCTCAGATAGCCAAGCCAAAGGAGCAATCGTTCATCTCTTCCCCCTCAAAACCTCTGAAACATTTCTCTTATGTCTCAGCTGTAAACTCATAAGGCAACAATGCTTTGAAGTGGCACTGGACGGATTTGTATTTACTTAAGTTTGATGAAAATTCTGAAAATGTATGAATAGAATACATACAGAGGCTCAAGTAAGGCTTTAACTCCACATTAGAAGTATATTACATACTTGGGATGCAAAATGGACATCTTAATTGTCTATTTTTGAACATTGTGATGCAGTTACAGTCCCTTTTACCAACTCACTAGTTCCTTACCATTTCTTTTCTGTTAATAAAGTTTGATCTAGACTGCAGCTAAAGCCAATTCCTCATTCCCTCTCAGACAGTCAATAAACCACAGTAGTACACAGACTGAAGTGGCTACTTCAATCTGAATACATAAGGAGTTGTCAGTATATGTACAACTTACTGTAGATACAGTATTTGTGTGTGTGTACGTCCGCGTATAGGTGCGTTTCTTTTGCAACACAGAGGAGACCCTTCATTTGCCATCCTATTTGATTGATATCAGAACGCTGGTGGAGTGAATGTATTTTTCTATCCCTGTGGTAATCACAGAAGCAGGCGCGGGTGTAAAATTTAGATTGCAAAACTCCTTATTTGCATTGGGGGCATCTTGCTATTCAAATTCTGTTTCTGATACTCTCTAACGCTCTCTCTCTCTGTCTGTCTCACCCTCTTACCCATTCTGGCTTCTGGGCTCAAATACTGTATTGTGGAAATTTCTGCGTAAGGCCTCTGCTAGGAAATCAACATTATAGATAAAAGCTAGAGCGTGGCGCTGTGTTTAACAGAATTCAAGGGGGAGGGGGTTGGGGGTACCACGGCTTGTCTGATCCTAGAGCCCAGCCGGGTTTTTATAGAGTTTTATATTTTTTAGAGGGGCTCAGGCACAGGTGGAGAATATGAGGCCAGGAATCACCACGTGTATCTACTTTACTACACAAATCCTGGTGCGGGGTATCCGATCCGCATGGGTTAGCAAGACGTGTTAGCGCTGCTATCGTGTGTGTGTCTGTGTGTGTGGGCGGTCTGAAATCTGGGTTGAGAGGCAGACAAGTGGGGAGTCATAAACTCTGTTCCCATCCTATTGTTGGCGGGGCTGATTTAATGGAGAGAGCACTTCACAGTGCTAGAGAGAGACCCCCTAACAAGCCCCCACATTTCATCTTTATTGCCCACTATAAAAATCCCTGTGAATACACAGAGATATATCTCTGTGGGGAAATGTTGCATTAATCCTCTCCCTCCCCCCAAAATAGCACAAACAAATCTTTCCATACTGCTTTTATATACTGAGAAGAAACTCTCCCCCAGTCCATTAGTATTAAGGTCTGAGTACTCCTAATGGTTTTTAGATGATGGTTGAGACGCTTTGCCGGCTATTTCCTGCCAATTTAGTTGCAGGTGTGTTTGTGTGTGTGTATATTGCAGGATTTGGTCCTACAGTGTGTCCAGGAAACTGTAGGTCCTAATGCTATTCCCCTATATGAGATAGCAGTGAATTCCCCACCTTTGTTGTGTTGTTGAATTTCCATGATATCTGGAAAAAATCTGAATTAATTGAACTAAATCCAAACCTGATGCAATTCTCTGTACGAGTATAAACTTCTAGAAGCCGATTTTCACAATAATATAGCCTTATTGGTACCCAATGGAAAAGATCATAAAACAGATGCAAATGTTAATGGTATTTCTATTTTTTATAAAGATTTCTAACACTTAACAGCATTAAAACAATGGCACTTTGTATAAAGTGAATTCAATATATTCTCGATCAGTAATGTCTCGATCAGTAATCACACTAGTGCAGGAACATAATGACAATTCACGTGGTGAATTCACGTGGTAAGCATCCTTGAGCAAGATGCCTAACCCCTACCTGCTTCCTAATACTTGTAAGTATACTTTTCCCATCATGATGGAGTGAGCTGCTGATAAAAGGCGTGTTCTGACTGAGGTACAGAAAAATACAATTATCAATGTCATGTCAAGCATGTCATGTTAAGCAAATAAACTTTATTTTAAACATGAACAATGTTGTGGAACTCATCATGCTAATTAAATGAATATAGCGACCCATAAAAGGGTATCAGCAGTAGCAGAGAAAGATGTCCCTACCAAATTCCAATCTAAACCTACGCCTTGCCTGTGTCTTTGTCTTGCTCACATGACTGCTGCCATTGTTTTACCTATGCAAGCAAACACGCTTCCTAGGTTAAACCTGCTTTTAAGAAGTGGAGAGTTTTCATACATACAACGGAATAGGTAATCAGTCTCTCCTTACGCATATTCTCCCATGTTTTTGTGCAAAACTCCCACTTTTGCCTCAACCCTTCCATGAATGTATATGCATGTGTAGGGGAAGCGCAAATCGCCACTCTGCTCTCCTGCGGCAGGCAGAATGCGGTTTTAGCCATTTACGGTCGTACATACCACGCCATGTTTTTAGGCGCACGTTACGACGAAATTACACCTAATACATGCATTCTTAATCTATCACTAAGCATTCAGTTCGTATTCTATAATAATGTGCATAATGTATCATGTGGTGTGGCATGGAATATGTGGCAGTATCCAGGTACATAAAACCGGGGGCATTGAGGCAAAGAAACTCCGACATAGCTAACTTTAGGGTGAGGGTAGTAAGAGGATCAGGTTTGAGACAAAGACTTCTTCCCAAAGGCGTGTTTTTTCAGTCAGCACGTGTGTTCTCTTCAGCTTGATGTAAATGATTTAGAGATATTTATAGCCTCACGTTGCCAAGGATTTTAAAGATCATCATAAATTTTAGGAATAAGGTAGGTTAGTTGATTGGTTATTAAAAAATGTCTTTTGAACAGCGGCCAGGTGGGAACAGCTGTTGTTCTCTGTTCTCAGAAGTAAGCCATGCTGCCTTCAAACGCAAGATGCCGGGGCATGAGAGGCAGACTCATGGCTCGGCATGGGAGTGTGCAGATCACTCCAAGCAAAATGAGCCAATCAGTGTAATTGTGCCAATTAAGTGTCCAAAGATCCTCTGTGATCTACCTCTGGCTATGGGAGAGTTTCTACAAGCAGGGACGCCCTGCTCTGATGTACGAATGGGTGTGTATTCACACACACACACACACACACACACACACAGATACACAGATACACGAATCCCTATAAACACAAAGACACATACCTGCAAGCAAACACTCTGATCACTTTCAAAAACACACACACTTACAACCAAACACACACGTATAGACATAAACCTATGAAAAACACATCAGCAAACAACAAACACATCATCATTGTGTGTCCTCTCATACACAAAACAAGTCAAATAGCAATAACATTTGCATTGGTAAGCATTGGTAAGACGCAAATATGTACACACACACACATACACCTAACCACACACACACACTTTGGGCTGGGAGTGATTATGTTTCTCTCTCATATGAGCCTGGCCTGTTCACCTGGCTCCATACAAAGTTTAGTGACGCCAAGTGTGTGCTTGGTGTGCGCGAGTGTGTATGTGTGTATGTGTGCGAGGCAGCCTTTGTCATGCTGGGGGGCTTGGGGCGACAGATAAATGGGATGGCGGGCGATTAGAGACGTTGGCCAGCTAGGCACTTGAAAGGAACGGGCGGTCTGTTGAAGGCGTGTGTGTTATTTTGTATTTCATCCTAAGGGGCTGATGAACGCTAGACAGACAGAGCCTTAATTATATACAAGTTCTGGGGGAGACTTATTCAATAATAAACCAATAAGTCCTGTGTGTGTGACCGAGACTAGGAGGTGAGGGGTATGTATATA
>JAOEHI010001591.1:0-12476 GCA_025447815.1 Percopsis transmontana
GTCCTTTTGTTTTTCCCTCCCTCCCTCCCTCAGAACTGCTCCCCTCGCCTCTGCGTTTGCATCTGTCATCTCCCCCCCCCCCCCTCTCTCTCTCTCTCTCTCTCTCTCTCTCTCTCTCTCTCTCTCTCTCTCTCTTTCCCCCGGTGCTGTTGTTGTTCTGTCTGGAGTGTGAGGGAGTCTGTCTCTGGGGAGCCCAGTGACTGTACGCAGCAGCATACTGAGGCAGCAGGCCTAATGATGACAGTACTTCCTGTCAGCACACACACACACACACACACACACACACACACACACACACACACACACACACAAACACTCGCACACACTCGCACGATACACACACACAAGCACTCGCGTGCAAGCATGCCCAGAGACCAAGAAACACAGTTATACACGAAATAAAACAGACACCGATTTACAATGGACAGAGAACAGTAACATTTCACTAGGTTATTTGTTTATTATTCTTATCTGACAATGAATCTACTGGATACCTGTGTAATATGATCCTATTACTTTCATCTGATTACAGATTCTTTTCTCAATGAGAAACCAATAGGAAGTAGCAGGCATTCAATTCCCATACACAGGCTAACACAGGCTTTTTCAGACATTTTAACCAATGAGTTTAAGTAGCAGCTACTCCCCAGCTTTGTTATCTAATATTATCTGTAACTACAAAACACACACACACACACATATTAAGAGGGCCACATGCGCACACACACAATGCTCCTACAGAAAACAGGGCAGCTGTATTGCCGTCTGCTATGTTTTGTCAGCAGTTCTAACTGTAACCGATTACCATTGCACAATGAACCCCAGACAAAGAAAACACAAATATCCGCAATGTAGACAGTTTCCTTCTCATGTGCATGCACTGACACACGCCTGCATCAACCAAAGCTCTCTCGTGTGGACAGTGTACACACACACACACACACACACACACACACACACACACACACACACACACACAGGCACGCACTCAAACTGGCACACCTGCCCTTCGGGGTAACTGAAAGTGTGATATGATAAGTTCACCCATGTTTGTACCGTCTGTCTATCAAGTCATGAGTATTGTTTTTTCCCCCATTGACTGGTTCAACTGAATATTGTCAGTTATGTGTATATTTCCAACTGTTTGCCAATACTTCCGTGTTTGTACCAGCATGTGTAATGTGGGCAGAACCAAACCTAAATGTTACCAGACAGTATGTATTTTGACGTTGTTTAATGACCACCTTGCTTGTTCAAAAGTCAACTTCTAAGTTTATGTCAACATTAGCCCTTATTATTCCTATTAATGCAGATGCCTCTTTTAAAATGTATAATGGGTTTTGACCAGCTGTCCTAACCCCAAGTTCGTAGATGTTGCTTCATTTATTACAGCAATAAATCATGAGGCTTACTGTGATCACAGCTACGAGATATTTATTAAAATTTTAAAAGATTAAATAATATTTATTCAAAATACATACAGAGATGAGAAAACCCAGTGTTTTCTATGTCTGTCTGGTGCTATGATTGATTATCATACCACTCCTTGTACAGAACATACCAAATGAATATGCTGATGTGCGGTCACTGCTGTGATACATTCACATTGTGATTATAAAACGACTTTGAAGCTAGCTCATCCAAGTTTTTCCAATTCATGTTTTTCATCTGTTTTACAAGAAAGTCAACATAAAACATAATTTAAAGCTAAGTTTGACATCATTTGAATTTTTCTTTCACCTGCCAGCAATGATACTACCATCACAATGTAACCAAACTTAAAGCTAACCAAACAGTGTTTCCTTCACAGTTCACCTTGGCTTCCATTCTACTTCGTTTTTTTATATAGCTCCTCCTGAACGAGAGTGGCAGGGAAAACACTTGTGGATTGTGAAAACACACCCGTTGGAGGATCCAGGACACAGAGGCAAGCTTGGGCTCATCCTGAAGGCTAAGCTGCAACGGTGGACGCCTAACTGCCGTTGTTACGAAAGCCCGCACAAGCTTCATGACGAGACAAGCTTGCGCTCTGCCAGGCGCCCTTATCAGGTGGATCTCTTCGTGCCTGTAGGGATGGATTGGTGTTAAGCCCCGCTTCCGTAATGGGGGAAAAGAGAGAGAGAGAGAGAGAGAGAGAGAGAGCAGAGTCCTTTACCTTCCTTATCTTATTGCAAGACACTCTGTAATACCCTGTAACCCCCCCCCCCGCACGCCCGACCCCCAAACATCCTCGGCCCCCTCTCCTTTGTTGTTCTTCTCTTCCCCCTTCTCTTCCCCAACTTTTCTTTCCGTCCCATTCAACCTCTCCACCTCTCTTTCAATACCCCCCCCCCCCCACACACACACTTCTCCTTCTTTCTCCCTCTATCTCGCTCTTTCTCCCTCTTTTTCTTTCATTTCATTTATTCCTGAATGCCCTCTTTTCTCTGCCCCCCAACCCCCAACCCCCAACCCTCTCTTGTTCAATCCCTGACTCAACTTTCACATTCCTGGAGCATTCCTGCAGGATTAGCCTTTAGCATTTCTCAGGCTACGCGGAGGCCAGGGCCCCCCCACTGCGACGGTAACAGGCACTAACGGACCACAGTGTGTGCGTGTGTGCATGCGCGGGACCCGCTCTCATTCTCCGTCATCGCCACCAACCCCCCCTCCCCCCCCTCCCCTCCCCCCTCTCCCACAGCCGACACCCGGCTGTCGTCCCAGCACTCCCCTGCAACGCTGCCCCAGTTCCGTCTCGCTCAGCTAGCATCATACAGTCAGTTAGCATCGACCCCCCCTCCCGTCCGCTTCCATGTCTCCTCTGCTACGGCCAATTGGACGTATCCCGTGTGTCGGTGCTAACAATAACTGTGTGAGTTCTGGGGAAACACACGCACACGCACGCACACACACACACACACACATACTCACACTGGACACCAAAAGGCATTGTGTTTATACAGATTCACGCAGTTCATCAATCAGAGGTGGGCACGCCGTTGGTATGTTTCACTACCGGAGCCTGATAACGACAGCGAGAGCGAGAGAGAGTGACATTGGACAGCTGTGCGTCCATTTATCATCTCTCTCTCTCTCTCTCGTTCGCTCACTGATGGTGATCTTCCACTCCACTGATTAATGTTGCTATCCCTCTCACTAACGACCCTCAGAACCGCAGGTGGGCTTATTGACCTGTCCCTGACTGTCACACTGAACCGCTCCAGTAGACCAACACAGAAGGTTGAGCAACACACACACATACACACACACACAATTACAAGTACCAGAATCTAAAGAGACTGGCAATGTCCTGCATGTTATGTAATGTAACAGTAATCTTAACAAGATTTATACATTGGCATAGCATCTTTGACGGTTTCTTTTTCTAAGTTTCCTATGCAAATCATCTTGCTTCAACTGTCATTTCCTTGTTTCAAGTGGAGAGCTCTGCCTTCCAGATAATAGCACTTGTTTCTAAAAATAAACCCCATCAAAGTAGCGAATAGTCATAAAACAAGGAGACTTTGGTACTAATAATGAGAGAAAATGAACAGCTCAGACAGAAATAACACACAGACACACCCCTGTGGATTCCTTCGCTTGGTGCAACATTAGATGTGATAGATGCAAACCTATACCTGACAGGGCCTAATTCTCAACGCTATCCCCCTTTTTAAACATGTCAGTCACCTCTAGCTCTCACGCACCAACACACACAAGTCATTATTATCTCCACTTGGTCCCAGGTCTTTTCTTCTCTCCGTTTTTTTAAGGCTAAAAGTGAGCAGCAATGAGGCAATCCTGGCGCCTTTCCTGTTTTCTGTCCGGTGTCTATAAGGAGGCTTTATGTCAACTCAGTGTTACAGGCCAAACCAGTAGCGCTGGCCTACCGCATGTGGAAACACTCACATCACCTCCTAGGACAAAAACTTGGCAGGGAGACATGAAGGAGGGCCGAGAGAGAGAGTGTGCACGAGCGTGTGTGTGAGAGAGAGATAGACAGACAGAGAGAGAAAGAGAGAGAGAGAGAAAGAGACCCTTTGCTCATAAGTATCGCCTTACCTTAGCCAAAATAAAAAATGCAAACGGAGCCAAAGACGCACTTCAAAAAGCCTCTCAGCTGTTTCCCCCCTTCTCCCCTGCCAACATGACTCAAATTCAGCCCCCCACCCCCACCCCACCTCCCTCACATCCCCCTTTCCCCTCCTGTCTCCCCCCCCCACCCACCATCGTTGCACCCTCGTCCCGACCCTCTGCGCACTAGCAAGTTTTTCCCCGCCGCGCTGCACTTCTCTCTCGTCTTTCTTTTTTAAATGGTTTCTATTATCTGTCTGTTGAAATACGTTTATCTGTTTTAACGTGCACATATCCCCGGGGGCGGGGGGGGGGGTTTGTATACTCTGTCCCTATTAGGCCTCCATCTCCTCTCAGTGCTTATTTCCTCCGTTATCCAGTCCTGTATCTAAATCCCTCTCTCCCAGCTCATGTTGCAGGCCTCTGTGTGAGTGCACAGTCCACTACTCTGTTCCCCCACATCAAGCTGATTGCTTTCTGTCAGGCAGGACTGCTGCAGGGGCCCCGGGGGGGCTCAGTCCCTCACATCTAAACATCTGTCCATCCCATTACCGAGAGCCGGTGGCGCGCCTGAGCCTATTTTACTCACTCTGACAGCAACGCCGGCAGGAACGGGAATGATATCCGAGGGAATGCCGGCGTTCCCGGGCATGCCCCTCAAAGCCTCTTGATTGTGGGAGCCAGCTGGCTGACAGACATGCGACGTCGCCAGGCGACGTTCCGCAGGGCACCCTGATCGGGTCCCGGATGTTTTCCGAGCACGGGTATGGTTAGGATCTGCGTTAAGGAAGGGAAGGGAATGCTCTGTGCAGGGCATCCGTCGCCTGGGTCGTTTGGCCGGAATGTTAGGCAGGAAACCCGTAATGGGGGTGACTGTATGTGCGACCCGGATGACTGCTGTCTGTTCACACTGCCAGGTCCAGAGGATCAGGATATGGGTGATGGTCATCATAAGCGCCTGAGCAATGGAGCAAGTGGAGCAAATGCTCCCCCTATTCAATAAGGAAGAACAAAGCTAAACTTAAATTTAAAAAAAATAAAGACATCATCATAGATAGATAGATAGATAGATAGATAGATAGATAGATAGATAGATAGATAGATACTGATCCCGAAGGAAATTCAAGGTTCATACAGTCCCCGCAATCAGGTGGTTATATTTAAGAAGCCTATATCAATTATCAACTTTACTATTTTCAGAAAATTACAAAATAAAAAAGCACACATTTCTGGACCTTCAAGTTTCTTCAGTCGAACCCGTCGCTGATCGTTTGCCACAGCATGCATGAATCCACACAGGAGTAAGTCTGTGACACAGGTGAGCAGCAAACCTGCTAATGTTACCAGCCCCAAAAACGGCCCCGAAGAGTTCCTA
Organism: Percopsis transmontana; assembly: GCA_025447815.1. Lineage (NCBI taxonomy): Eukaryota > Metazoa > Chordata > Actinopteri > Percopsiformes > Percopsidae > Percopsis > Percopsis transmontana. The sequence goes on from JAOEHI010001591.1 coordinate 5,429, forward strand.
CAGGGTTAGTTCCTGCAGTGGAAAAACGCTGTTCGGTGCCACCCTCTCTAAAACAGCAAGTTCCTGCAGTGGAAAAGTAGTATCTGGATGGGGGTTGAGCCGACGAAGGCTTGCAGACAGCCGTAGTCTTCACACACACATACAAAAGAGACATTGATGGAGGAGAACCTGTAGCACTGTCAATAGATATTGCTGCGTGAAACTGGAAGGTGTGGACGGACAAGCAGGAGAGACAGTTCGGGGGACGGATGCGCCACACCACATCCATCAAGACAACCATTAGTTACACCAAAACCCTCTTCACCAATAATCACTCATCTGTAAACGAAGCCCCTGTTTTGGTTACGTCTCAATACCTCGTGACCCCATATGAGGAGGTTTTCTTTTCCCACTGTGTGAATGTCGTGGTCAGAGGGGAAGAGATGCGATAATGCGAGCCTGCCCTGCGGCGGTTTGTCCTTGAATGGGTTTGACGCCCTGAGCTAGCTGAGACTGTGACCTTTTGTTTGGCCGCTAACCAGGCAGATCAGATAAGATCCACAGGTAAACACAAACACCGAGGAGGGCAAACAAGGCTCTCATGACAAATCACAAACATACACATACGACTACACACTAGAGGAACATACACAGGCGCGTACACGCACAGACACATGCACACTCTTATGCACACACGCACACTCGTATGCACTCGTATGCACACATGCACACAAGAACATTGTGTCCTGTCCCCCTCCCCTGAACACTGTGGGACATTGAGTAATGAGGGGTCATTTTCTTTAGTTAATTATGTTTGGGTTCTAGGGGGGTTATGACCAGAAAATTACCACACACGTATGCATGCACACACGCACACGCACACACACACACACACACAAATGCTCTTGAATTTACAAAGACAAAGACACACACACAAACGTACAGCAGCACAAATAAAACGACACCCCACCACGCGCTCTTAAAACAAACACTAGCATTCGAACGCACACTTACACACAGACAGAAACATGCAACTGCACGATAGAGCTGGGCAAAAACTATTATTATTATTTTAAACAAATCATACAAGTTTGATTGCTACCAAGTCTTCAGTGGTACGTACTGTTTTCGCTTCCCACTGCTGACTGAGCCTAACAGTGGTTGTGACTGACTGTCTTCAGCTCACAGCCACATAAAACGTTTTTTCATTTGCAATGTAAATCAAAATAGTCAGAAAAACACAACTAAATGGAGTTACCAAAGCGAATTAAATTAGCTGATCGATGAAAGCCAACAAGCTCTTGTTTTGTGTGGATTATCTCCTTTTCGTTCATATTCACTCCCCCAACTTAACACCTCCTATTAAACGGTGGTCAAGGTGGTACTGAATGAAAGTTATGGCGTCCAGACAACTTAGAAAGGAGATCAAACTCGAAACCTGAGAAAACTTTTAGAGGTACTGAATCGAACTAATCAACGAGCTGACTTGGACTGCACAAACGCACGGCACACGACACCACACAAGCACACACACACACACGCACGAACACACACAAGCACACACCAGCATACACTCCACACTTGTCTTGTGTAAGTGAGATGTCTTCCGTTTCAACAATGTGTGCAGTGTGTGTATGTGCTGCCTGCCTCTTTCTTCCCCTGGCAGAGTTACCCAATCCCCTGACACGCATTCTGCACGCATGACGGCCAGCTCTTCTCATGACGAGGCTGGAGCCACTCGTTTAGTTCCGCCTGGGCCCTGTACACGCACAGTTCACAGGGTCAGAGGGCCAGGCGCTGGGGCCAAAACCCACGGTCTGTAGTGTATGTGAGCGAAAGAGAGAGAGAGGACAGCAGATAGAACAAGACAAATATAGGGTTATTATTGTAGGCCTTCTACAGACTTATATATAGATAAACACAGGGGAAAAGATGGTGTCTCAACAAAGCGCAAAGGGTATATCACGAAGAGGTATTTGAGTGTGCCACCTGAGAAACGTTTAGCATATCAGTAAAAACGATTTTTGTGAGGAAGTTTTGGTTCTTCTGGGTGCAGTACCACCAGCTGCCACAACACAAAAGCTGTTTCAAGCTTCGAGTCAAAGCCTGGCACTTTTGTCTGGACCCTTTTGGTCTTATGTGTTTGAGACAGGATGTGTGAATATAAAACATCTGGCACTTTTTTGTTTTTAATGAGCAGCTTTGATCTACTCTGCTTGCAATGTTGGAAATGTTGCATTTGACCGAGGGACTCTCTGAATCCACATAAGAGTGTGTATTCAGAGAAATAAACCTTCCCATACTAGACTGTGATCTCTTGAGCACCACAAGGAAGGAATTCAAACACATCGCAGAAAAGAAACTGACCTCGCTCTAAGTTGGCTGATAGTGTGGGATAGTGTGTGTGTCTGTGTGTGCGAGTTGGTGTGTTCTCGCCGGTGGCGATGCCCTCACCTCCGCTGACCCCGCAAAAAAGAGCTCAAGGCACAGCGCCGACGACCTTCGACCTCTCACAGGATCCCAGCCAAATTAGAAAACCCTGCTCATTTATTATTGCAGGTTGTGACGCTCCGCGGATAACACGGGAATGCACTTCGGATTCAACGGCCGGGGTCGAGACCTATCTGTTGACGTGTTGTTGATGACTATTTGATGTGTTTATTTACATGTGGTTTAGGGGTTGCCCTGTTTGTATATGTTTTTGTCAGATGTTAGCAAGGGGAATTCATTAAACAGCTTGGTTTATGTTAAAGCGGAATGACTCAGCAAAAACAGACACTTAAAGGGAATAACTCAGCGTAAACACCCACTTGAAGGGGTAGTGTGGATTTTTTGGCCACAGGGGGCAGAGCAGAGAAAATGAGTCCCAGTAAGTAACACACGGACAATGCACACGAGTGTGCATGTCAGTGTGTGTGCATTGTTGGATGTGTCATGAACTTACATTCAAACAGAATGGTGACGCGATTTCTGCTGAAAGTAGGTTTACTCTCCACCGACAATTTTCATGGCAACAGTAAGCGAAAACTGCTGGTCAGGCATTATGCATGCATGCGCCACATATGGCAATACCCTCCCCAAAATGGGAGGTTTTAAAATGAAATCTCATAATGATACTAGTTTTTACAGACTACCCCCATGACATGTGGGGACCTATTTGAGCTCACACGCAGACTTTGGAGAGCTTTGCGGGACAAAGAGGTGAGACATTGAATAAAAAACCTCCTCGTTTCTGTTTGTCCATAATTGCTCAGACTTCTTGCAGCTCCTGAGCCAACAAGCCAGCTACACCCCAAAGCCTCTCCCCAGATCATTCCCAGAGAAAACATGTACAAGCCATTCAATTAGGACACACAGAGGGCTGGTTATGGCGAGCCTAAGGATTGGCACACAGCTTCCATATTCTCTCACATTTTTATGATGCTCTCAAATCTATAAACAGACTTATTATATAAACACACTGCAGGAGCTGTAAAACAGAGGCTCACTGTTGGTTTATTGCATTGTTGTTGTTGTGTTGTTGGTTTATTAAGTATGCCAGCGTGCACGCGTGTATGCGTGTGCTCGGTACACTCTATAGCCTCCTTCATTCACCATTTGTTGGCCTCGCCGCGTGTGCTTGTGTCTGGGGAGTTTGTGAGCCTTTCTGTGACTGTGTATTTACATTTACGAGTGTGTGTATGTCTTTAAAGAGGTTTGTGAAACAAAAAAACCATCCGTGTGTTCATGTGCGTGCCTATACCATGCCGTAAAATACAGCAGAAAATATTAATACGGGATGTGCGTATGCAGACTGAGGTTTGGCATAGTGACCCCGTTGGCCTGGGAGATGTTGACTGAGCCATGTTCTCAGGCTGTGTCAGCTTCCCTCATCTTGTCTCTTGGTTCTCGTCCTTTGTACACCGCTGTTTAGCTTTACACCACCTGACTGATGTGCTGCCGTCACAGGCGGGAAGGGTGTTTTGTTAAAAGAAACAGCAGGTTAAAACAACCAGAAAGGTTACAACACACGGTATGGGAGAGAGAGAATGCAATAACATGAACAAGAGAGAGAGAGAGAGAGAGAGAGAGAGAGTGAGAAAAGAAAGAGAGACAGATCTAGAGATGGATAAACAAACAGGGAGACAGAAAGAGGTTATTTGTTCATTTTAGGGTTTAGTGTTTTCCATAGGAGATAAGATAAGATAAGATAACATAGGAGTTGTATTAATCCTCGAAGGGAGTGTTGCAGTCACAGCAAAAATACACAATTTACAAAGTATATATATCAAAATAACATACAAAATTGACAGGAGATGGGAGCAGAACCGCGGACACGAGGGGAGTGGGAGAATCATTTCCCCTTCCTACGCCATCCGGCCCCCTATAGCCTCTTGTCTGCTCCTCAGGAACCCTACTTCCTTCCAGGGTTAGAGTCCAGGCCCTGGCCTTTCACCGCAGGGCCTCTGCCCAGCCTGCCGCCCCGCACTTCCCAGCCCAAAGACCCCTTTGTACACTGGAGAATGGCAGTTACCTTAGACTCCCCCCCCCCCAATCATTATATCTGACCTGCATGGGGACCTGACTGAAAGTGTGCTTGTTTTATTCTACTTGTAGCAGAAGATAGGGTAGTGTTTGTGGGGCATTTCATTTTTACTACTAAGACAGAGAGCCTAGGAATGAGTTCTTCTCGTCCAATAAGCCCCACCCTTATTGTGTGGCAACTGCCAAAAAACATTCCCCAAACAGTCGAAACAGCATTACATCCAGGATCTGTCCATACAATCCCTGCCCACGCCTGCCTTCCGGGCTTCTGCTCCTTCTTCACCGCTGCTCATTTTCACCCTTCCGATTCTGTATTCTTGTACACAATAAGGAGGCAAAGGTCCATGTATTTGTTATTGCTGTTCCCTGGGTTTGTCTTTTGCCATTGATGTGTGTGTATTATTGTGTGAGTTTTAATAGGTGTAGTTGTGCATTTTTGAGTGCGCATACTTGAGTGTTGCGTGTGCTCGTGTGTACAAATGTGTGCGTGAGATTGTTGTGGAGTGTACGGGTGTGTCATTCAATGCGTATGTATGTGTGTTTATGCATGCAAATGTGTGTTTGCGTGTTGTTAGAAGGTGCAGGGCATTAGCGGATTTCCAGTGGGGACTCCCCAGTCCAGACACCTCAGGAACAATCAGAGGCCGTCCGCTGGCTTTTCCTGTTTGACATTTTATTGGCTGGGCACTCATCACCACGGCGACGCAGACGGGAAGTGCTGCTCCGTGATGGACGAATGGACAGGAAGATTGAAAACACGATGAGAGAATGCCCAAAGAAAGAACGGATAACCTCCCTAGTCTATTTCAGGCTCTGGAAACACACACACACACACACACAGAGACGCAAACGCAGACATACAGACAGACACACAGACACACACGCAGGGCACATCTGTCTCCACTCTCTTGCTCCCGCAAACACACACACACACACGCACAGTCTGTGGATGCTTTCCTTCCTGCCCTCGGCCTTCAGATTGAGTCAGACCTTTTTACTCTCACTGTGTTTTGAATGCCTTTCCTGACATTAGCAGGAATAGTTTGAGGTATTATCGCATTCATGACTGTACCGTTAGTCTGAGCAAACAGCGGTTAGCCATTGCAAAGAAGAATAAGAAAGGTGGGAAAACCAGGTTCAGAAAATAAAAGAACCACACAGCTGATTGCAATTAACATAACTCTTCAGCCAGGTAGAGGAAAGTAAATAGTAAAATCAGGTGGCTACGTATGATGCTGGAGAGAAAAATTGTGTGTCTAGCTTGTCTGACAGTATGTCAACGGAGTTACGAGGACTTTTCCATTATTTATCAGGATTTAATATGATTCCTTGCCATCGGGTCAGATTGCAAAATCTGATTACTCGATTTAAGATACATTAGCCTCAATTGCCGATGCTTTAAAATCCCACTACATCTTTCAATTATTCACTTCAATACAGTACAAACAAAATAAAAAACTAAGAGTTGAGGTAGCTAATTGTGTCAGGAGCCAATGGGGCTTGTGGGGAATATAGTGTTTATTTAAAGAAATGTTTTGTCCACTTTTGTCCACAGTGGCCGCTAAAGACAATGAAAATACAAAACTATACTACTCATACTTTCTATATTTTGTTGAAATTCATTAGTGAAAGTGTAACTTATAGTAAACCGGAAGTTTAAAGAACTTCAGATGGTGCACTTTTATTTTGAAAGGTGCATAGGTGTTTTGAACAGTGCATATAGAGATTGTGGATTACTGCACAAATTATAATGTTTCGGAAAATAAATTATTTTTGGTTTGTGACTTAATGACCAATGACAAATCTGTGTCCAGAGGTTAGACCAGTTGAGAACCATTGTTATATTAACTATCATAAATGCATTGCGATCGATGTATGCCACTTGAAAATAGAGGATGTTCAAGTTATAAAACATTAATTTAACTCTTGTGAGTGATTCAGGTGGTTGCTAAGTGGTGTATAACCCACTGGAATGCAACTCTTGTTTGAGTGATTAGGTTGTTTGCCTCGTGGTTCATAACCGACTGGAGTTAATAGCTTACAGCTTATTTTCCCTATTACTTAGCGCTCCATCACTGGTTACAGTGGTGGACTCCTGTTCTGTAGCTTGTTAATCAGAAGCTATGTTTCGCTCCTCCTTCTCCTCTCCCATGCCAACATGATCCCATCTCCCAGTGTCGTTCCCTGTGGAGTTCCCAGTAATCAGTGCTCCTTTGATGGCGGAGCGGAGCAGGGAGAGGCACAAGGGATTATGGCTGAGACAGCCGGAGCTTTGGTTACAGCCTGTATGTTTTCTAACCCGGCACAACGGGTATTTGCTGGGAATTTTCCACTGAATCATAGAAAAGGGAGGAAGTGGGCAACATGGGCTGCGCGCTCTCGGAAATGAGAGTGCGTTGCGTACGCCCGTCCAAGTATGCAATTATAAAACTCCATTCAACTTTCTGTTACACATGCAGATATATATATATATATATATATATATATATATATATATATATATATATATATATATAAAGACAAAATAGGAAAAAAAAAACCAGCT
>JAOEHI010001592.1:0-12475 GCA_025447815.1 Percopsis transmontana
CCCCCCACCAACACCCCCCACCCCCACCCCCCACCCCCCCCACCCCCCCCCCCCCCCCCGGCCCCGCGCGGCGGGGCGGCCGCGCCCCCGGCGGGCGCCCCCCCCCCCCCCAAGACAGGTCTTGTATTCTTGGATTATCGCCAATAATAGGAACTGTAGCAGTTGTTGTATATCTTCAGGCAAACAATTACATCTTTAAGATAGGCCATGAAGTCAGCAGTCTGTTAAACATTGGTCCCCAATGCCGTTCCTTTGAAATACAGTATATTATATTGGATTCTTTCTCTCCCTAAACACAATTCTCACAAATTGGTTGGTTGGAGTAAACACTTGCATTCTCCCAGACCCCTTTAGCATATCATTACCATTACATTAACGCTAGAAAGGCTCTTCCAGGACTTTTAACACTGTGAAGGCCATGAGGTTAACAACAGTTTTATCCCCCTACGTGGCCTTTCTAACATTGAACTACATTAAACTAAGTCCGCAGGCAACAATCACCATACACTCAGGTGACCTAAAGGCAGTGTAAAAACAGCCTTGGCCTCAACATCAAACGGTCGCAATCCCGATGGACCTCACCACCTCTCCCCTCCGCAACCCCGAACCTTCAGAATCTACCATCAACCTGCTAGATTTATCCAAGGCCAACGCAATTTAACAGAAGGAAAAGTTCAAGGCCTTGTTGTTGGGGTTGTAGTTGTCATGTTTCGAGGTGAGAGGATTGGAGAGGTCCTTGGGCTTAAAGTTCTCCGGCACTGTGCCGGAATTCCGGCTAGTGGCCGTTTTATTGTCTATGGAAAATATTCATGCGTATTTTTGTTTTAGCTGTCACTGAATATGGCTGTGAAAATGTATTATAGGATACAGCCATAATTAACCCTATATTTTGTATTAATCAAGTAGACTTACTTTGTTAATATAAAACCTTTGTTTTACACTGTTGCTCAATAAAGCCCTGCAATAATAGGCTATTTGTTTTGTTTTCATATCACCGTCACAATCTTTTGGACTAATTTGGCAATCGTTTGACAATAGCAGGCCTATTAATGCCGCATACTGTTAAGAGACCAACGAAGGAACGATCGTTGAAGAGTTTGAAAGATAGGCGTACTGGATAGGCTATTCTTTATGGCTTTGAATGTTGTGCTTGGACTTGGATACAATTACCAGACCACGGGTTCCGACTGAGGAATGGGTAAGTGGTCAGAATAGTTAATGCATTTGGACCTTTCAAGTTAATGTGAGGCTTCACGTTTAGAAACAATTACATTTGCTGTTCGTGTCTTTCTGAAATGGGTTGCGACTCGCAATATGCGTCACAGACGTTATCCATCTGGCTTGTAGCCTAGACCTACAGTTCGCTAGGCTATGGCTTGGCTTCACTTCACACCACCTTTTCTTTTCCAAATCATTTTGTGTGCCAGAGGCAACATCAGCTGAAATAGGGAAGTGTCAACTTATTTGTACAGAACTACTCGTACGTAGCTGTGAGCCAAGCGCCAAGCTAATGGCGATTGCTAATATAAAAAAATATCTCTAAACTTTCCTTTGAACAAAAGTCTAGAATAGTAGATATGGAGGGACCTACACTGGATTTAATTTATCTGTACCAGAGGAAAGGGCAGACGAGGACATTTCATGGCATTTCACATTTCATGGGTGATTCTACAATTAGGGAAATTCTAAGATCTTCAAAAATATATTTATTTTTCTACAGGTTATGGAATAGTATCTTTTTAATTATGTAAATAGGAGTTTATCTTGTTTACTGCAGCTGTAACAGGCTACAGTGTTCTGATATTGTTACAGTATGATGTGGGCTTTATCAATAACATAGTCCCGCATGCAAACTATTGAATTGTTTAACTGATAAGACAGTGTCTAACTATATATTTATTTCTTGACCACCCCCCTTCCCTCTATTCTTTCTCGTAACCCCCGAACACATTTCAGGCACATACATTTTCTTTGCTTTAAGCCCTGGGTCCTGGGCGAAGGGCAATAGATAAGGCTTGGAGATTAATCCCACCAGTGAGGAAGCCAAGCTCTTGATCCTGTAGTCATCCTAGCCACCCTGTTATTATACTGAAGTGTTTCCTGCTAGAATGGAGGAGATTAGCTGAGCACGCTAGACCTCGCCATAGCGGGATCTAGTAAGAATGGCTGGGATATGTCATTCCTCCCAATTATATTTGCTCCGTGTTTTATAGGTGTGACAAATTGGATCGTGAGAAACTGAATTCAAATAACAAGAGAAAAGAGATTTTTGTATTTCACATTTCTCTAGGCTACTGAAAATTATAACCCTATTTAAAACATTACAGCCTCCATTTATGTCACCTCTCACCAATTTACTTTATCTACAGATCTGGAAAAATTAAGAGACCACTGCACTTATACCTATAATAATATTAATATAAAAAATATATATTAAAGGGGGCAGGATATATTAAGGGGGTGCAGGATAGTCTAGTGGTCTAGGTGTTGGACTCCCAGCCAGAAGGTTGTGGGTTTAAGTTGGCCTACCTGTAAGCATCCTTGAGCAAGATGCCTAACCCATACCTGCTCCATGTAATAGCACCATGTAATTGTTATAGTAATAGTAATTGTATTTGTTAGTCGCTTTGGATAAAAGCATCTGCTTTATGACCTAATTGTATTAAATATAAATAAAATTGTAAAACCAGAGAAAATGATTGTCTTTTAATTATTTTCAGAACTGTATATATATATATATATATGCACTATATATATAAAGAGTGCTTCCCTATACCTAGTATCTCAGTTTGGCAGGCATTCCGTCTGAATGCTTGCTTTGACACTGAACATTTTTAACACTACCCCCTGTGGAAGTAATCTCGTTCTATTTTTTACATTCGTGTTGGTCTTTTGGTAAAATTAATAATAAAATTGACTGTAGTATAACACTGATATCATAGAAATATAACCTTGTATGAATAAAATATTCGAAATACTTATTTCACAATTATAAAAAGTACAGTACATCCAATGACAGCAAAGAAATATGAAACTGTCACTGCTAACGATGTGTAATCGTCATCTCTGCCATCTGTAGACAGAATGCTCTAATATCATGAAGAGACGGGAGATTTGTTAGGGAGGTCAGAGGTCGTTGGATTGTTTGTCAGGAGTCTCTGAAGCCATGCAGCTAACGCCAGATGTTCCCACACTGTAATTTACACCCAGGGTAGTCTTACTAGAGATTATTATGTCAGTGTCTGAATACGATTCATTAGAAGGCAAACACCCGAGAAGAGGAATTGTTGAAACCAAATGGTACAGAGTTGTCATATAGAGGTGTGTTTCTCAAACTTTCAGTGTTTTTTAAGAATGCATAGTAGTACAAAACTCTGTATTGGTAGAAATCAAGTCTAAAAACGTATTTTTAGGACTTTCTGGGCACGCCCAGACCTCACAGACACTCAATTGGCATCTCCCTGACTCCGCCCTTGTCAGTTTTGTTACAACTGTTGAGACAACTGACATCTTCATTATTGGTTCTATGTAGATTTAGGGCTTGTGGGGTTTGTTGTGTATGTACTGTATGCATGTATGTAGATGTTTTCTACATACACGCATACAGTACATACATCCAGTTTCCATTAAAGCTTCGCCCAACGTACAGCAATAATGACAGAAATATTCAAATTAATAATATTTCCACTTTGAAATAATACGCTGGAATGATGCTTTTTAAATACCTACAGTATGTACGACCTCAAAGTACATGTTTAAAGGGTTTTCATGGATTTACATTTACAGGCACTTTACCTTTATTTAATACAGACATTTATGTTGTTTGTCTCTTAAGACAAACAATATAAAACGGAGCAGTACAAAAAGACATGTTTTGCCTCCCCTTTCCTTTCTCCTCCTGTCGTTCGCTGCTTTCCTCACATTTTCTTCTCCCGCTCCTTTTCCCAGAATCCTCAAGTTTGGTTGACCTTGATGTCGCGACGTTTACAGGTTGACATCATGTCCACATGCACGCACGCGCACCCACACACCCACGCACCCACGCAGGCACACACAGGGATCAGAGCTTTACACTCGAATAGCCACAGCAATATCGCCTCTGGTGGCCCAAGTCTCAAACAGCTGTCTCTCTCTCTCTCTCTCTCTCTCTCTCTCTCTCTCTCTCTCTCTCTCTCTCTCTCTCTCTCTCTCTCTCTCTCCAGGTGTGGATGTGTGGGGGGAGGATGGAAGATATTCCGTGCTCCAGGGTAGGGCACATCTACAGGAAGTATGTCCCCTACAAGGTTCCTGGAGGAGTGAGCCTTGCTCGGGTGAGTCTCGCCACTCGCCACAAACCCCTAAGTCCTTCCAGTGTTAGTGCCTTGCTCTACACAGACTATAGAACCACTAAGCCAGGCAGTTTAGTGCCTGGCTTTACACAGGGAGTTGAACCTGTAACCCTGCCAGTGTTAGTGCCATGGTTGGTATCTATTTTGTCTATTATCTATTTTAGTATCTATTTGTTTAGTATCTGTTTTATTGAGTGGAAAACAATAGGGAGCTCTTGTCACAGGCTTAATCTTATCTGTTTCAGACAGGAGCCGGTTAAATCTGAGTCACGCTGCCTCTAGATCGGTATTTTAGTCAGACCTCTCTATAAACAACAGTCCGGGTTAGCAGGAGATTGCGTTGTTGGGCGATTTCAACACGTTTGACAGGTGATTCCCTTTCCTGTCTGCCTGTCAGAAAGGTTGTCTCTCCCCTACTTCTAGGCCTGTCTGTCTTATGTCTGGCCAGATCTGGGGCTACTGCAGACACACACACACGAACACACACACTCCTGACGTAACACACTGAACATGCGCACCTAACGCACACAATCACACACACACACACACACTGTCTTATCAGTTTTCAGTGTGCTTGTCTTTCTTTCTGTTTGTCTGTGTCACTGTTTGTGTGTGATAGAGAGAGAGATTTATCCTTAGATAGATCCTCCTTTCTATTCTATGCAATTTTATACCCATGTTTACTATATACAGAAGAAAATATGATATTTCAAAATGCATATCGGAATTTTTTTTGGTTATTATACTTGTTGACTGTTTTTATTTTATAGTATATTCAGTCATAATCAAAGCACTCATGCTACTTGTTTTTTTTATATATATATTGGGCCGCCAGAATAAGCATAATTAGACCTCGGTTTCATGTTAAATTAAGTGTGTCAACTAGAAAAGTAAGTCTATTAAGCATGTTCTATTTCTACCACACACACATACACACACACACACACACACCCTGATGAGAGGTGTAATAGCTCACAAAAAGACATTTCACACAACATACTGTAGTGGAGCCACAGATGGTGAAATGCCCAGAACACAGCTATACAAAAATAGAGAACAAAGAGCCGCACACACACACACACACACACACGCACACACAGATGCATCCTCCTAAGTCTTACTCCCAATCCAGTTACCTTGGACAGAGTGGATATTGCTGAGCTCAATTTCACCTGAAGAGACACACACAGCTGCCATGAGTTTGGCGCGTGCGTGCGCGGATGCAGCTGAAGGTCCTTTGTTCTCTGAATCTCCCTCCGAGGGCTTCGGGAGTTTGTTGTATATTTGGAATCTTTAAGAGCCAGTTTTCTCCTCCCAGACCTCCATTCTCCCTCCTGGCTTGTAGATTTACAATTACAATTTACAGCTTGTCATTTAGCAGATGCTTTTATCCAAACGCACAATAGCTGAAAATACATAGGAGCAGGCAGAGGTTACAGTAACGTATTTAGCAGAAGGTATGGGTTACCTTAAGTATGAGTATTTAGAAGCAAGTAGGGTTACAGAAAGTACAAGTATCAGATAGGAGGTGGACAACCTCCCACACATCTAGAATGTCTATTCACTGACTATATCTTACTGGCAACAGAATGCTAGCAGTTGTGTTAGGCCCATGTTCACTCTTGCAGTGAACGCGCATATATTTTTTAAGTTGTCTTATTTGACCGAGGCACCTTAAAAATGTTGATTTCACTATGCATTTGGTGTAAGTATAGGAAATATAGACTTAAAACTATGTATATCATGATATTTTGTGGTATTTTTTACAGTAACGATATAAATGATGATATGAAAATAGTGCCATTCAACACTATCTTTTTGGCCACAAGTCACATCAGCATACAGTCTTGAGAGCCGTGCAAACACAAACATATAATACTAAATTATACGAATTAAGTACGCTAAACTTTGAATTGCATTCACAAATTAAAATTCCAGTGAAAATGCAAACCAATACTCGCAGGATCACATCACAGGTCATCAACTATATCGTCAATATCGCAGGATGACGAATTCTTATCATCGTGAGGAATTGTACCGGTATATCATGAACGATACGATATGGCACAGCCCAAATTTGGTGTAATGAAAACCTCAGTTTACTAACTCCTTATTAAGGTAAAGGTAAACTAAGTTAATCTGACCCTATTGAATGCACAAGAGATTTGACTCCAAATAACGACAAAGTTTACTTTACTAACGCTAAACTAAAGCTGCAGGTTGCTTGTATTGTCTCTCAACCAGCCTGGTTCGGTTTTTATTTGGTGTACTTTAGCAACCTTTGGTGGGAATTGGAAAGGCTGTGCCAATGTTGAGACTTGTTTTCTTCTTGTATGCGTGTGTGTGTGTGTGTGTGTGTGTGTGCGTGTGCGTGTGTGTGTGTGCGTGCGCGCGCGCATGCACAGAATTTTCATTCTGCTCAGGTGTACATACTATATTGGAATCCCATCCCAAAAATGCTAGCTTGTAAAATACTCACTTACTGTATAGAGCTTATAACATACTTGAATGATAATGATAATGAAAGTGCACCTCTTTTGCAGAACCCTTGGGGATGCATCTCTCTTACACTGTGGCTTGTGTTTCTAGTCAGGCAGTCAGCTAAACAGGGTAACACTCGTTCTTCCTGACGTCGGTTGTAGAATCTGAAGCGCGTGGCCGAGGTGTGGATGGACGAGTACGCCGAGTACATCTACCAGCGCCGCCCAGAGTACCGCCACCTGTCGGCCGGGGACATGACGGTGCAGAAGGAGCTGAGGAACCGCCTCAACTGTAAGAACTTCCGCTGGTTCATGTCGGAGGTCGCCTGGGATCTGCCCAAACACTACCCGCCAGTGGAGCCCCCTGCCGCCGCCTGGGGAGAGGTACACTGCCTAATCCCCTTCTTTTTTGGGCTTTAGCATCAATAGATATGGTATTTCTGCTCCATCAGACCATGTGCTGTGGAGGAGGTTGCAATGATGGGTCTCACTTCGTTGCTTATAAAATGTTATCCCTTTTTGCTAATGGACCATCTTATACTATATTTAGTTAATTAATAACTACAGTATGTGTCAAATTTTAATGGAACACCAGTGTTAAATCTAGGAGCCCTCTATTAGATATATAGTCATATATGCTTTATAGCATATTTATATAGTGCCTATAGAGGCATAATATAGCTGTGGATCTTATAGTGGATAATATTAGATCGAATGAAGGTGCAGGTGAGTTAGTCAAATTTTGAACTGTGATCACACAAATACAAACACACACTTTTTTTTACAGCTACAAGTCCAGGTTTATAATTAACCACATCTTTTGCATATACAGGCCCTGATATTTATGAATTGTCTTAGTATTGCAATTGCTGAACTCTTTACCAGGTTTTTCAAATGATAAAATATTTTTTTATAACCTATATTTGATGTTTGAAATAGAGGTGAAATTTTCTTTTTGAATTGTATTAAAGTGGCAACGTTTTGAATTCATTACAACTGGAGAGGGGCACAGGTGTTCCTGAAGAATCTTGGAAACCTCCCAGTGAATAATATTCTTATTTGAATCGATCTGTCATCACACAATTACGCACAAGATGTGCGTAATGATTTCTTCTGGTGCTGTCACACAAAGATTGAACATTAAAGGGGTTCTGTCATTGGTACAATCCTTGTCAGCTTGCTTACCTCAATATTAAGTCCTCATTCGAACGTTCTCCATTAACCCTCGTTCGTAGTAGGTGCAGGACCTGAAATAGCAGTTTTCCTCCTCCAAAACGAAAAAACATACTTCCAACCAACAATGTATTCTCAAGTTATCCTCCTCGACCAGCCTCCTCGACCAGCACCGCACTCTTTCGTTTAAAACCATTCATCTTCATTGATCTCTGTGTGTTTGTGTGTGTGTGTTCTAGCTACGAAACGTGGGCAGTGGTATGTGTATGGAGAGTAAACATTTTGTGTCCGGGAGTCCCATTCGTCTGGAGAACTGCGTAAAAGGGCGTGGCGAGGCGGGGTGGAGTCACGGACAGGTAAGCCACACACACACACACACACACACACACACACACACACACACACACACACACTGGCCTGGGTTCTGCTAATGTGTTTTGTTTATTCATTTGGCATCCCATTAGCTGTTGGTCAGCTAAACCACTCTGGGATCTACAGAAAAAAAGAAAACAAAAACCATTAAAATAATATATATAACATTACACAATATTACAAAGTTATATAGCCATATTGTACTGCAGTATTGTAATGCTATATAACTATTCTAGAAAAAATAAGGTAAAATTAAATACTTACTCAAATACAGTAATATAAATTAGATTGCTGTATGCAGAAAGTATAAAGAAAGGAAAATGCTAATATCACTAATACTATGGTAATAACCAGGTATAAACCACATCTTGATAATAGTATTATTACAGAAAAAACGTAAACACCATCGCAAAATAATGCATGTACAGGTCATTTAAGATAACACTAGTTTAAATTTCGAATAAGTTCAAAACAAGTCATGCAGTGAACAGCATCCTGTCACTCTCTGTCTCTATCCGACCCCCATTTTGAGAACCCCTCGCTCTAATGGAGCGTCTGTGTGATGCAGATGCCATCTGAGAGACGTACTGCCTATCCCGTCGTTGTTTCCCAGTTGAAATAGTGCCTCTCTGAGCACTGACAGTTTAATTACTGTAATCTAAAGATGCATTGTAGCTTAATCTCTGTCACGGTTACTATCTGTATTGGCTGAAGGGGGGGTGAAGGGGGGGGTTCACAGCGAATCACACGAGGCCCTTTGGCAGCTGTCGCAGTCAGCACTTTTTGATTTGGTGCCTAAGAACTGGAGGCTCTCGTTTAAAGCCTTCTGCCAAGGCAGAGAAGTGCGGAGCACTTGGCTGCCTGCGACGGCAGTGATTTGCAGGGTTGAGCCTCTCCGCAAATCATCTTGTATTCCTCCACCGACGTAAGTCATTTAAATGTCCCAAGTGTAACAAAAGAGTGTTCCTTAGGTGTTGTGACATTGTTGCCAGCATGCATCAAAGGGACTGTCATCTCCTACACCTCCTCTAATAGCAATTATTACTTCGGCAAATTTTTTTTAATTCGATTTATACTGTGGGGGAGCCCGGGTGTGGTTGTAAGACTTTTTGCTTCATCACCTGTAACTCTCTGAATTTTTTAGCTAGAGTTCTCAAACTTTTATACAAAGTACCACATTTGTTTAGTACAAATGGCACCAATTCAAACCTCTGCAAGAATATCACAGACCTCGTGAGTGGATGTCAAAAACATGGTGTTTCTTTGTTACAACCTACCCCACAACCGGAGTAGGTTGTAACACATGCTGGGTTAAGTTGTAACTAGGGGTGTTAACAATCAATCGACTATCGATTAATTTCTAATAAGAATTTAATCTAATAAGAGTTAATTAAACAATTAATTGATTTATTTTACTTCCCGTAATGTAGCCTACATCATACTGTGTCGACGGGAGTTTAGTGTGAATGGGCCAATAATGACTTAACGTCTCGCTAAATATTACCTAAGTGGTGGTGAATCCGCACCGATAATGAGGAAAAAGAATTGGACAGGTTTTTGAAGGACCCCGCACCACCGCTCGATACTAGTCCTACCGAATGGTGGAAAGTCAATGAGGGAAAATTTCCGAGGTTAGTGAAACTGGCGCGGCGATACCTGTGTATACCCAGCACGTCCATCGGAACTGGCCTTACTGTGAACAGAATGCACACACGACTCTTAGATATGCTGATCTTCCTGAATAAAAATACCTAGGTCAGTCTATTTTTGCACAATATGAGGAGTTTAGACTAAGTCTTCCCAGTGTGTGTATGAGGAGCCTATTGAAAACATAAGGCTAACCTTATAATAGTTCAGTTTTACAATTGTGTTGCCGTCATTTCGTTCTGATACACTTGAGACAAACGAACCAGTTTTTTTCTTTTGGCCTAAAGACCATGTAGGTCTAATAAAAAAACATGTTAGTGTGTATGTGTGTATATTCTTAACTAAAGTCACAATGAATGTTGGTAACCTTGGAGTGCAGGCTTGGTGGGCTCAGAGACTGCATAGGGCACATTTTGCCCACACTTCCTTTGGCTTTGAGTTGCCAAATGGCTCCATACAGACAACACAAACGTTTTCGTCGTCTGAGGTCTCAGAATCCTCAGAGTTTGCTTTCAACATTTTCTTGAAGGGCTTTCTCTCCTTTTCCTTTGCTTGCCTTTATTCTTTCCAAAGATAATGATAATTATTAATTATTATTTAATAATAATATTTAATAATAACTAATAATTATTAGTTATTATTTAATAATTATTCATTTTAAAATGCAAGGGGATGGTTGTAACACTTTTTAAAGATGTGTTACAACCCACCCTACCCCTGTCAACTCTCGTCATGTTACAAGCATACCCGGTCTCCGTTATGTGTAATGAGGAATGCTCCCCTTAATGTTTTTGAGTTTCTCCTAGGGATGAGGGTGTTTAGGTGAAGGGGTGACGCTTATTTAAACGTGGCAAATGTGGGCTTGTTAAGCACTATGAGACCAGAATGATTAAGGGCTCTTCAGATAAACTGGTCTTGAGCCCTTTAAGTCTCAAAGGATCCTCTAGATGCAAACGAGGTTTAATAAACTCTTGACTTAAACCTGTTCCTTTCATGACCTCGGTGAATTTAAGACAAATAAAATCAATTAAACACATGGATGCTTCCAGCTAGATTCTTCTCTGTTGGTAAAAGGAGCAGGTGTTGCTAATGTTTTTGTGTTCTCCGTGTAATAGACCGTGTAATTTATCAAGTCAAACCAGGAATGTAAAATAGGTCCCTGGTGAGGGGATTATAGATATATTACCTAATAGAAAGGTTAAAGTGAGGGCTTATCCCTTAATTAATGCTGTTGTGTTACAGGAGTTTTAATCTCGCTTTATCAGCAGCTTGGAGTTGAGCCCGTTTTTACACTTAGAGGAAGCTGGTTAGTTAATACTTTTACAGGCAGCCAGAAATACCTCTGTCTAATGTCTTGTCCTCTGCAGAAGTCAGGTTTGCTGAAAACCACGCATGCTCCCTACTGTAGGGATCTGGACTGACAACCTTGCCTACCATTTCCTCAATGTATTTATTGTTTTGTTAATATTAGAATGGAGATGCACTTTAGTGGACAGTTCAAAACAATAAAGTATCGAGCTGGGTCATAAACTGGTTCTGGGGGTGCTATGAGACCAATCGAGGTGTATACCTTTTCAATCTAGTCAACATGCAACCGTGACACAATACAATAAACGCATACAGCAATGAAATAACATGTTAATCGGGTAAACACGTGGGACACGCTGTCCCCCGCAGGTGTTTACGTTTGGGTGGAGGGAGGACATCCGGGTGGGAGACCCCATGCACACCAAGAAGGTGTGCTTCGACGCCGTGTCCCACAACAGTCCCGTGACCCTGTACGACTGCCACGGCATGAAGGGCAACCAGCTGTGGCGCTACCGCAAGGCAAGGCTTCTAACGTCGGTCTCTCTCTGTGTGTGGCTCCCTGGTTGTCATGGAGACTGGCCTCACTGTTTTTCTGTCTGTTATTAGTGTTACTTACAGTATTTACCTTTGGGATCAATTAATTATCTATCTATCTGTCCTTTTGTCCATTAACTTCCTTGCTATTAATATTCCCTGCCTTCTCTCTCTGCTGCCCCCTGCAGGACAAGAGCCTGTACCACCCAGTCAGTAACAGCTGCGTGGACAGCGGCTCGTTGGAGCGCAGGGTTTTCATGAGCGTGTGCGACCCGTCGTCTCCCAGCCAGCAGTGGCTGTTTGAGCGGACCAATGCCACCGTGCTGGAGCAATTCAACCGTGCCGCCAACTGAGAGACGCGACGGTTGCCAGTGGAACAGAGCAGAAACTGTGGCATGACTCTCAAGCGAAACCAAGGGTTTTTAATTCAGCGTCACACGGATTTCTGGTTAATCGACGCCTGAAAGGCTGCGTCCCTGAAGGGGGGAGGGGTTGACATCTGTCTGGAGAGAAGGTGTCTTGGAGGGGCTTGACAGCCACTGGCTTACCTAGCCCCCTCTCTCTCTCTCTCTCTCTCTCTCTCTCTCTCCCTCTCTCTCTCTCTCTCTCTCTCTCTCTCTCTCTCTCTCTCTC
>JAOEHI010001594.1:0-12472 GCA_025447815.1 Percopsis transmontana
TTAGTGTGACATCTCTGTGTAAAGTTATTAGATCTTCCTATGTGTGCACGCACACACACACACACACACACACACACACACACACACCTGGCCTGTCTATTTAATGTGATTAAGCATCTACAGCTCATGCTGCTAATTTTCTAAACGAGTATAGAATGAGGCAGCCAGACGCCTGTCTGCTTTTTTAACATTTTCAAGAGCAGACAGAAAATTCAATACTTCTCAGGCTTAATTCATGTGGAACTACTTATAAAACTACTAGCGGCCTTTGATTCTTTAAAGAAGTTTGCAACGATTTATCCTGACAGCTATTAAAAAAGAAAATATTGTTTCTTCATCTTAACTCACAGAGAAAAGACAAGAAAATAAAAATACTGCAATGTCTTTCTCAGCCTATTTCCTTACAGAGGCCTAACAGTGAGAATGACCTCTCCGTCACATATATAAATCCATTTTGTATAATATTTCAGGTTGAACCTGTCTCGCCAGATACATTTTTCACATGTGTGTCTGGCAGGTGATAAACTAGCATTTCTGAGCCTTACATGCAGAACAATCGAATGGATTTCACTCCCACCAAGGGAAAATCCCTGTACACGTGGGTGTACTTTGTGAATAGAAGTGATTTGGATTGTACGCAGATAAAAAAAATTAAAACAAGAATTCTGGACAACAAATGTAATGTATGGTAAAAGTGAAAGTGTCTTAACTTTTGTCTGTCTAACTTAAACTTGTGCACATATACTAACCAAGAATACTGTATTCAACTGCTCTGGTCTGACTTGCACTGAATAATGTATTTTCCAGGGTAGTTTAGTTAATATAACTCTTTGGCAACTGAGAGGATAAGTCTGTCCAAAATGACAATTGGAAATTGGAATGATATGGGACCTTTGAAATGGAAATGGAAAAATTTACGCTTTTATCTAAAGAAACTATAAAACATATCAACATCTAATAACGGTATGAAATAATAAAAAATACAATATTTATAAAGACAATGGTGAATTATATATATATGTTATATAACAAAAAATATGAAAACACATTTCAAAATGCAATCAAAAAGTGAAGCAAAGCAAAGGAATTTTAGGCACCTCATTAAGAAATGTTGCAGGTCTATTTGTAAGTCCAGCAAGTTTTGAGTGAATTCACTTCTTTAATTGGGTGGTATTTTGACAAGCGGAGAGCCCTGCTCCAGTTTGCCTCAGTTCATTTAATGTTCTCACCTATCAGAAACAGAGTGAAGATAGGATGTTATTTTTAATTCATGTCATTTGGCAACAACAAATTTATAGCAAAAGAAAGAAAGAAATTTATGGTTTTGCTTTAATATCTTCCACCACTTACACCACTTACTCTGGAGTTAGTTACCTACTGTGACTACTGTGAACCAAATGCTAAAAAGAGCATGTTCTTCTCAGGTTTGGGGTAATTACAGATGCCCCTAGCCCAGTACAAACTCTGGTTGCGGTTTGCGTTGACTTCGTTTTGTGTTGATTTCATTCCACCAGTCTGTATGGGGCCGCTTTAACTGCAAGGCGGTGCACCTAGCAGTATAAATCGAATTAGTGAACAAACACACGCATCTATTCTCACCTAATGCATATTCATCTTTGGCATGCTACTAAGTCTCTTTTTTCCATGTATTTACATATTCACGAAACCATTTAATTTAGTTACATTTTAAAGTATATTTTTAGGCTTTAAAACTCAAAACTGTATCTTCGCAACCAAAACAACCTTCTGAGATTGACCTGATTAAACAGTATGAAAACAAAACACCATTTATTTATTATGTGTTTTGTTTTAAGTTACATCCATCTTTTTGCCATTGTAGCACTGCAGCGTTTAGCAAGCCAACAGGGCTACTTTCGGACTACAGGTCATTTGCACTGACTCTCCTGTGTTGATTGCACCAGAGTCCGTATGGGCTGAGGTTCACCCTGAAGAAGCCTCTTTCTTTCCCATCTACTGTATTTGTTCTGAACTACTGCTGAATTTGACTCCTTCCCATGAGAAATCATGCCATTAGAAATAATTAGGTTTGGCATTAGTGGCATCCACTCAAACCTGGTAATGAGTGGATTGGGTTAAAGTCTCAAATTGTGTTCTGGGGTCAATATCCGCCACTGTTGAAATACTTTTGGAAAGCTCACCGGTTTGAACCCAGAAACTTAACATTTAATTAAGATAGCATTTTGAAACCCCGAAAAGTATTAAGTTTGTGATATAGCATAAGATACAGAGACACACAGAAAAGTCCAGTAAAGATTTTAATTAAGCACCTCCTAAATCTGTCATGTAAGCGTCTGTCTACTAGTTCAGCTGGTGCTGAAGCATCAATTTTCTTTTAATTGGGTTGCGTTTTGACAGTGCAAGATCTCATCAGCCTATCACATTCGGACTCCCGCATACATCCAAAAACTTTAATTAAGTCACTTTTGTGCAAAATGTATAATTAGCAAGGTCTTATTACTTTTTATAGAAAGAGCAAGAGAATGGATCTTTTCGCCCCATAATCTTTGTGTCCTGTGTTTATTTCAGTGTGTCATCACTGTCATGTGCCCACATGATGCGACCAACTGCCAGATTCTAATCAGCTTCTTGCACCTGCCCCTGGCGTTTTACAGCTCACGCTGGCTTCCAGAATGTTCTGTTGACAAACACGGAAAATAATCAAGGTTGAAAGGCAGACGTCGACTCACTTGGACAGAAACTTTTATGCTTGTTAACGAGAAAAATGGTTAACCAGAATTTAGAATGACTGCTTCACTTTACAAAAGTTATATATATATATAGTAATAAATAGTAATTAATCAGGGTGTTGTATTGTAACCCCTAAATATGCTAGCAAAGTTTGACCATACAGCATAAATATAATATAGTTTATATAAATTTGACATAATTGTGTATCCACACTTCACTATTGTGAAATTATAAAGCAGTTATCAAACTTAGTTGCAGAAAAACGTGTTTTCATCCAACGACCGCTGGACGTCTGGGCTTTAACGAACAATTACCAAGAGAGTGAAAGTTGTGAGTGTAGCAGTTTTTCCTATGCCACAATCTGGTCAATCTTATCACATTTTTAATTCAGCGTACAGTACAAAGAAAAAAACCCTCCGAACGGGGGCAACATTCATTTGGTCCGAAAGCGGAGTGATAATTGGAACGCCTAATTGAGAAGATGGCATCTAGGTAATTGAATTAGCCAAAAACAGAAGAAACGCGCTCGTTTAAAAGTGACATTGAAAGAGAGAGAAATAAGTGTGAGTGAACTGGGAAAGCGTAAAGGTTCTAAAAAGGCTAACGGGGAAGAAATGAGGCGCATACCGCACGCGAGTGGGACATGGCAGACAAAGACGTGACAGAAAGCAATACAGCAGGGGCCACTAGAGAGCTCCCTGGTGACGCAGGAGGGTACGTTTGGAGAGGGAGAGACGGACTGGGGAAAGGAGGGCGGGGAGAGAAGGCTTTGGCCTTGAATACAACAAAAAAAAAAGTATAAAAATAAAAAAAGGGAGTCATGACAACATGACCTCTTCCTCCTCTGGTGTAGCACGTTGCCCCCCCCAACCCCCCCAACCCCTCTTGTTGTACACACAGCCTCCTGGGAAGAAGGGCTCATGTTGATCACTGTGTCCTGTAGACACCTCAATGTCAAGGTGTGTTTTTGTGTGTGTGTGTATCTGTGTGTGTGTGTATGTGTGTGTGTGTGTGGATACAGTATGTGTAGGAGAAGTATAGGTAGACAGAGAGGAAGACAAAACTAACATGTTTAAATATTAGCAGTGACATCTAATATTGTTCAAGGGGAGATCCAGCGTTGTAACTGTACGCGTGTGCACGTGTGTGTGTGTGTGTGTGTGTGTGTGTGTGTGTGTATGTTTAGGTTGGTCGGCATAGCTTGAACACCCCACGCCCGCTCTCCTCTTGCCAGTCCGTCTGGGTTCACAGCTGGGAGCTGCCCAATAAAACCAGTCTCCCACTAGTTTCTTTTAAATGTGGCGGTCTCGCTCAAGGGCAGCTCCACAGGTGGCAGGGGAGGCACGGGGGAGTCTTCCCTCCCCCGTCTAAGTTAGGAGTTCAGCTTCCTTAGCAACCTTTCTTAGAATACGTGGGTAGCTGTTCAAATCAGTGATATGCATCTGTCAATACGTTATATCTGATGTCCGACACCGGTGTGCCTTACTATATTCATTCTTCAATAATTGTACATGCAGTACCCTTGACTACCACTGGGTGTATTCACGGGTTTAAGTAAAAAAAAAAAAAAAGGTATAGTTTATTTGACAATGTTTTACAGCTCTCACCTTTTCGTTGTCAGTAGGAAGTGGTACAGTTTTGTGTTGGGGATAATCTGTCCCGTATATGAGCGTTTTTTTAATAATAAATTGCCTTTGGTTATATATGTCTGTACTCTGTGTGCTAATACTGTATATCAACTATTAGCAAAAAGAGTACAGCTACAGTATATACTGTATTCAAGAGGCTCATTTATGTCATGGATATCATATCAAATTTTGCCGTTAGGGGCCAACAAACTACAGGCCTATTCAAAAACTATGCTGAATGGGAGGAATCCTGCTTTTCATGTCTTACAACTTTTTAAATTAGTTAATATTAATGTAATGAGTGCTTTCAAAATCAGGTTGAATGTAGCTGCAGCCTCACAATGCATTTTGATTCATGTAATACACAAATAAACATACCAGGTAGTTAAATAATAACTACCTGGAAAAGAAAAGTGCTCTTCAGCATTCAATTCAGTCACTTCAAACATCTGTGTAATTGATGTTGTATTCTCATTGACCTGATGCCTTTTTAACCAGCAATATCAATTCTATTCTCCGCCACAGCAGCGAAAAAGAAAAAGCATTGAAATTCACCTTCACATGGCAATAAAAGGGAAGCTAATCTGAGGGGATTTTTAAATTCACTCTCGTCTCTGATTGTGGCTGAAGTTTAAATGTTACTGCCAGTACATGGTAAAGAATGAACTACAGTACATTATTTTTTATGACTAATGGCTCGCAGAAAGATAAAGGTCAGTAACTTTCAGAGAGCAAGAGATGAACCGACAGAAAATAAAAAATCCTCACATTTTAGTACTGGGTCTTACATGATGGGAAAGTGAAAGCTAAAGAATATGTGGATAGCATTGTATATAAACAGCAGAAAAAATAAAATAATAACATATGTATTTCTATGCGAATATTTTCAAACCTCATATTTTGGGCTGGGTATTTCCATACACATGCATTGCTGAGCGAAATGATAATTTTGTAACCAATCACCATGAAATCTGCTTTCTG
Source organism: Percopsis transmontana (assembly GCA_025447815.1). NCBI lineage: Eukaryota > Metazoa > Chordata > Actinopteri > Percopsiformes > Percopsidae > Percopsis > Percopsis transmontana. The sequence goes on from JAOEHI010001594.1 coordinate 5,319, forward strand.
CTAATGAAACTGTTTATAATATCATTATACTACACTTACACTTATCATTATAAGAGATGTTCTTTATTTTAAACATTCAACACTTATAGAATGTTTCTGAACACCTTCCCTCTGTGTTCCCTGAAATTAATTTCACAGTATTTTACATTTACAATGAATCATTTAGAAGACACTTATAGACACTACAGGAGTTAGGCATCTTGCTCAGGAATGCTTACATGTAAGCCGGGCATGCTGGGGCTCAAACCCACAAAGGTTTTAATGACTCACACAGACAAATGATATCTCTGGATTTAGATTTGTTTTATTGCTGTTACTCTTCCCTCATTTTTTTTCTGTCCCACTTTCCAATCCTGTTTTCTTCATCTGCCCTACTCCAAACATCTGCGTTTGTCCCCTCCAGACTCGTCTACATTTAAACTACGTTCTCTCTGAGTTCCTAACACAAAATACTGAAAAAGGCTTATTCACTTCTGAAGGCCAATGACTTCTTATAGAGAATAATACAGCAGAACATATGAATGGAAAAAGACAAAATATACATTAGAATATAATTGATATTAATATTAATATATGAAGCCCCAGATGTGGCATGAAGATTTTATTTTTCAAATCCCTGTGCAATTTACATAAAACTCACACACAATTTAAAGAAGGAAGTTCACAAGAAGAGAAGAAGAAGATGGCATTTAAAAAGAAGAAGCCGACGACAGGAAGTGCGTGGAACCAATTTTAAAAATTGCGATTTTTAAAATGGATCCTTAATATCACCACCTATACAGTGGTATGATATACTATATGCATTTGGCACTGCTCAATGTACCTAAAAAATATCTATAAATCTTTATACTGTAGCTATTTATTTCAACTTTCTTTTATTTGGCGAATCAGAAGTGAGGAGAGTGCTACGGCATGGCACACAATGATGACATCACAGACGAGGTCTGTGTCCAGCCAAAGCAACACAATGGGACTCAGTTTCAAATCAAATAACAGAAGAACGAAGAAGGAAGGATCCCATTGTGTCCATCATTCCATTCCTCTCTTTCCCCTGACTCTCTCACCTGTTTGTGCATGTTTTTACACCCCGGATATTTCCATGTGTGTGTATCTTTGCATCTGTTGGTGTGTGTACACTATATGTTTCTCTCTGTGTCACTGGAAATGTGTGTGTGGGCCAGGAGACGGATAGGTCTGTATTTAGGGAAGCAGAGTATCAATAAACAAGAAACCCTTTAGATTGGTTAAGCATGCTGATCACATGGCTTTAGTTTGCCTTCTACAGAAAACAAAGCTACCTATCTGGCATACACTAGGGCCCTTCAAACATGGTGTCGCATGAGCCAGCTAGGAATCAGTTAAAAAACAGCCAAAGACAAAGACAAAATCATTAGTTACCTGCACAAAACAAGAACAGAGCCAGTTTCACTTTTTACAAATTCCTTGGTACAGTTCTGGACTCCTAGGTGAGCTTCTCTGAAAATACAGAGTATATTTTCAAGAGGTGCTCACAGCGACTTTATCTTCTTAGAAGACTCAGCGGCCTCTGTGTTAGTCAGTAGATTTTAGAACTAGTGTACAAAACTATTGTTGAGTGTTCTAACTTTTCATCTTCCTGCCTGGTACGGTCACCTAAACTGTAAATCTAAGAATGAACTTTCTAGGATTGTGTCGGCAAAATAGTTGGCAAACCCCAAAAGCCCTTTACTTTTTATAGTAAGGACAAGGAAGAAAGAGAGGAGTGCAATCAATATTCTTAAGTCAACAAAGTGACTGATGAGATTCAAGCCACAGACATTGACATAAACCGTTTTTAATGTGAAATGTGACCTTGTCCATATGTTTGTTTTACCAACTGCTTGTCAGCTTTATATGCTGCTGTTGCTGTTGTTTTCTTGTTGTTGGTGAGCCGAAGACAAATTTTCACCTCGGTGGACAGTAAAGATATATTCTATTCTATCTATAACAACAAAACAGGTATGCACATTCATTCTCCTGCCTACCTCTCTATCTCTCACGTCTGTGCTCCCCTGCAGCACTACACAGAGCGAAGGCAGCATGGTTCAGGAACAACACAACGCCACAGGTTGAGAAACACGGAGGCTGAGAAATAGGCCAGGGCGGATTTATCATCCCCACCACCCCTCCTCTCTTCCCCTCCTCCCTTCTTTTCTCATGCCTCCGTTCTTACGTCTCTCTCTGTCTCCGTCTTTTCCCTTTTACTCTCACCTTCTCTCTTCTCTTCTCTCTCCTCCTCTCCTCTCTTCTCTCATCCCTTCTCTTCTCCTTTCATCTCCCCCCTTCTCCTCTCCTCTCCTCTCTTCTCTTCTCTCTCCTCCCCTCTTTTCTCTTCTCTTCTCCTCCCTCCTTTGTGCCCTGACAGCAATAGAGGCTGTCCAATAAAACAAGCATAAAAACGCAATCCCTGTCTGGGCTCACTCTGTACACACACACACACACACACTCACACACACACGGGTAACATAAATCAGGCATAAAAAGCCAGTGCATGTCTGCAGTCAATTTCCATAAAGACACAAGGAGAATGGCTTGGGAAGGGATGAGATGGGGTCGAGTGTGTGTAGCGTGTGTGTGTTTGTGTTTGTGTCAATATACAGTACATGTAATCAGTGCATATTACCTTCCAGGTGTATAACTTCACGTGTGTGTGTGTGTGTGTGTGTGTGTTTATCATCTCCCAGGTGGTGCAGTCAGTGTGTAAATGCTAGTGGCTGTCGCTATGCTAATGATGCTTGTTTTCATCACACATCACTCCATGGGCGTGGTGCATTACTCCCAGAGGACACAAGCTAACACACACACACACACACACACACACACACACACACACACACACACACACACACTAATGCATGCGGCTGCACAAATACAGACAGGTAGACATGTTGAGGCACAGTGAGACAACACATACACAGGCATAAAAATAGTCATGCAGGAACACATGGACACGACCACACACACACACACACGGGCTAGACCCAGGCCAAACTTCCTGTATCATTAAACAGATATGCTAAAAACTCTAAAATAAAAGAATTGAATGTGCATGTGTGTGCATGTTAGTGCACTAATGCACAAGCACACACACACACCAGTGAGGACAGTGTGACCTGTGTAAATGGAGTGCAACCGTCCACTTACCTGTAATAACTAGTGTTCCATCTAATCCTGTTTCCATTAGGCTGATGCTTCAAAGAGGTGTGTGTGTGTGTGTGTGTGTGTGTGTGGTCCAAGTGCATGTACTGTATGCAGCTGTGTGTAAATTGTGAGACACAGTTTTAATTTCATTTGTGCACAGGCATGTGTGTGTGTGTATGTGTGCGTGCGCGCGTGTCCAGTCCTTCATTCACTATAGGTGCTGATTCAGCGAAGACCTAGATAGACCCGCACAGCTCTGGGCAATATTTCAAAGGGGCGCGCACACACACACACACACACATACACTGCAGGTGCACAAACAATTTCATACCAAGAATATACAAACAGAAACCCAAATCTGCAATTTAAGGTACAGTACCTAAGTGTGTGGCTACAGATGCATGCAATTATGTTTACACACATACACACATTTACTGTATAAACACACACACACACACACACACACACGGACGCACTTCCCTCTCAAGCGACTGGGCTTCCTATAGAGGTGAATGGCATAGGTCCGATTTCCAGTCCGGTCCTGCATGGAATAATGAGAAACAAGGTTAGCGGTTTGTACCTTCTTTTTTTTGTAATTCTAATCCTCCCTCTCTCTTGAGTATGGCTCAAGTCATTCTTTATAGGGCAGCTAAAGCAGCGACAGGTGTTCCTTCTCTTGGAGGGAAAGAGGAGGCTGTTCTGAACCAGAAGTTATTTACAACATTCAGCGTACTACAAAGCCAACATAACTCCAAAGTTCATCTCTTACACTGACAGAAGAATACATTAACTTTTACAGAGGTGGACAGAATCTTTAATGCCATTTGTCGGTGGTGATATCAAATCGAACAGTGCGATAACCATTAACCTTTTACACACACACTGTGATGTATCTACTTTTTGCCTCTGTAAGGAAGCATGCAACACACGTGTTCAAGAACAAGCTGTGATCACACATCATATATAAACACAACAAGAAAACTTTGAGAATATTTGATTTATTTTTTCCAAAGGAGAGGCAGAGATGTTATTAAATAACATACCGTGCGGGACAACAGAAGAGGAAGTGCAGCTGTTATTCCATGACACGTGTGAACTGTTTATTGAAAAGAGAGTGTCAATTATGCAGGTGAGATTGTTGAGGGTTTTTTGTTATTTATAGAGTCAGCCTCAGTAATACACCCACAACTAGGAAACAGTTTTCCGGTGCAAATAATCACTCCGCACATGTAAAAAACAGTGACCGTTATTTCACCTATAGTTAGCAAATCTGGCCCAGCGTCAAAACGGGATGGTAGCTGTAGAGTAGAGGATGGATTGAATCTGCTTGGACAGCACCATTAGAAAGTCCGTGTACAGCTGGCACATACAGTTCTTTGTGCATCGGTGCATAAATCAAGCAGGGAACATCAACCCGGGCTGTCTTACAGCAATGCATTTCTAGTTATGCTAATTGTGTGCTGCTAGCGACCCTGTTTTCCAAACAGCTGGGATGGACACATGGTTACAGATGTATGCTGGCGATTGCCAAAGTATCCTATTAGTGGGTCTTTGGGTGTATAGACAGCATGAATTCATAGGTACAAATGTATACATGAATAAATTGGTGCGGGGCAGAATGAGGGATTGATGGAGAGATAAGTCGAAGGGCAGCACGTTTACTCTACTTACTGAATGCTGGAGCCATGATAATGTTAGACCATTTAGCCTGCATGGGTAGCTAATGGATGGGCAGATAATAGGGAAGTGCCATTATTATAGGAAAGATATCACTATTAGAGAAGATAGCATGTGCCAAAATGTTACCTTTAACATTAATAAATGCTGAAAAGTGACATCAGCATTTACTATAGCTATACAGCATAGCATCTACTACACACAGTACTGTATGATATACAGTACAGTCAGTGATACAGGCTAATGACATAATACTTTCTACATAAAAGTGTGCTTATGAGGGAGCTATAAGTCATGCTTTAGTCATAGTTTAAGTTGAAATAGACAGATGGTGAATAAAGGCAGCAATTTCCGACCATTGTGCGTGTCATCCCGAAATATAGTTCCCTGAGCCGAAATTGTACCATAGCAACCGTAGCGGGCAACCATAACGAGTTTGCAATCGAATTATTGCCTTTATGAGTTATTGTGCTTTGTCTTCTTGTTTCTAATGTTTGTATCCACCCACCCACCTCCCCAGACTGGGCTAGATTTAGTTATGCAAGGTGTCTAGAGGTTTATTTATTTGCCATGACATTTCGCCTATTCCAACAAGACAGTGGCACGATTTGGAGAGATGGAAATGAGCTTCAGAGATGTGGAACGCATTGCAATGCTGAGAGAGAGTTGCAGATGCAGAGTTTGGTAGCGGGCTGTGAATTGAGAAAGAGGCGCGCCAGCAACAGCCACAGTAGTTCAAAGAGTCAAAGGAATGGGTTAATGGCATCGAAAATACTTACATACAGTAGTAGTAATAATAATTATAATAATAACAATAATAACAACAACAATATTAATAACAACATCATCACAGATTACAATGATGTGCTTGCCGATGCAATCACTTGAGTAACTGTCCGCTGCTCCCAGGGAGTTTGTAGCGATGCATTGCTGTATAGAAACAGCCCCACGAAGTCCCACGAGAACCAGGTGCTTCCTCGCTCATGCATGGCCTACTGGGAAATGTCCCAGCATCACACAGTGGTAGACGTACATTTTAGTACACGCATAATTACACACACAAATGCTACCTTCTTTTCAATTAGTCAAATTCTTCCCATTTCTTCTGTTTAGTTATTATCTCTCTTTGCCCTTTTTCTCCACTTCTCTTTGGGTGAGGTTGGTGACAGTTTAACTCTTTCTGTACCGGACGCATGCGAATATCTGCATCGAATAAACGGCGGGGGGAGGGGGGGGCTTGGTTACTAACAAACTAGCGAAAGGTTCAGTTAACTAGCATGATAGCTAACTAACGAGCTAGTCTACCTTAAGGGGACCTCATAGTGTCAGATTCATGCTTCATGCTACAAGTTTGAATAATATAAAGTATCATGCGATAACAGCAGACTTTCGGGGTGATTGTGAGCTTATTCGCCCCTTTTCCCCAATAGTTCCTGAACAATAATGTGGTGCGTATTAGCTGCTTGTTCCCCGTAGTTCCTAGGTAAATAGCGGCTATGGCTCTTATTCCCCTCTTGTTACCCATTGAGAGCCATTTGTGCGTCATACATTTTTTTTATGTGACAATTTATGTTTATGTTCCCTTCTTAATAATTGGCCACTAGGTGGAGTTCAGCATGATGGAGAGTAGTGCTCGCTTTCAGACGCTCTTCTCCTGTCCTCGGTCATTGCACCAACACATCTGGAGCCGGGAGAGTGGTGTTCCCATGTAAGCCTGGATTTCACATCGCTGCTTTCAGAAACTAATTAGCCTCCCATCAATCACTGTTAGCTCAGGTTCAATGCCCGGACTTAATTACCTCCGCAACTAATGTCTTTCTCTCTCTGCAGGCAGACAAACAGATGGACGGACAAACAGATGGGCATCCATAGCAGACACACAGGGAGGTCGGATGACAGGCACACAGACAGGCAGAGAGGCTGTAACCACTGTAATGGTATTCATTACAGTGGTGAATAGGTTCCATTCAAAACTTCCAATTCATCATCGCCAGCAGGGGTCAGGCTCTCAGTCTTAATTGTATGACTGAAACATCTCTCCCCCGTCTCCATCTTTGTCCTTCTCTTACTCGCAATCAGCACATTGGAAAACAGCCCTTGCCCATCCCTGTCCCAGCGCTTGACAAGTTTGGCAATCAATTAGGGCACTATGAAATCAATTAAGGCCTGTTACAAAATGAGCTATTAAGAGGAAGGTGACAAATGATAGGTGGGCCTGTGTCAGTACCATAGCGTATGTTGTTAATTGGTTTATGATTGGACATCCATAATCAATATGGAATTATGATAGGAAAGTGGACTTTTGAACCATTGAACCA
>JAOEHI010001596.1:0-12469 GCA_025447815.1 Percopsis transmontana
ATCTGGCTCCCTCCTACCTCTCTGACCTTCTCCTGCCATATACTCCCTCCCGATCTCTTCGCTCCTCCTCCACAGGATTTCTCGTCACCCCCCATTCCACCTCTCCACCATGGGGGCTCGGGCCTTCAGCTGCTCTGCCCCCAGACTCACTTCCATTACACATTCGACATGCCACCACGGTCACCTTGTTTGCTAAGCTCCTCAAAACCCACCTATTCAAGGTTGCCTATTGGAATTGTACGTTTTTTTTATTAGGGGTCCAAGCAGCGAAGCTGCAGGAACCCTATTGGAATTGTACGTTTTTTATAATTTTTTTATTATTGTCAGTTGTCAAAACCGTTTGTCCGTTACAGCCAATCAGAATTGGAGTTTAAGCCGCAAAACAGGGCCTTTGGACTCTCATCAAAAGTTGAGCCTGTAATTGGCTAAGTGGTTAGCAAGTTTGCCTCACACCTCAGAGGTCAGTGGTTCAATTCCCGCCAGGGACATATTTATTTGTAGAGTTTTATAGGCCTATATGACCAATAAGGCTAACAAGACTGTTTTACTGTCCAGACCTATACGACCTATTGGGCGTATAACGTATATTCTCTTATTGTGTACGTACAGCTAGGACCCCTTAATTGCTGCTTGCAGCTATATTTATTATTATTATTATTCTGACTGGGGTCCTATGGCAGGCCCTAGAAGCGCTTGGTCAAAAGTTCTGAAATTTGGCACACTCATTGGGGACAGTCCCCTGGTCCATTCCACAAAGTTTCATGTCTACTGCTGGAGCACTCCAGCGCCACCAACGTGTCAAAGTTGGAGTTGCATTTACACACGTAACTTTTGAACCGCATGTCCGATTCTCAAAAATGAGGCGTCAATTTCCGTCTACATAGATTTTCTGCCATTTTGAATTTTAAAGAATTCATGAAAACCTACCTTTTTAAAAGAAATGTCTTTCAAAAGAGTAGTCTTACAGCCTAACAAAACCGTTCTTATGGGAGACGATATCTGCTCGTAACTTGCAAACTCTTTCTCCAGCAGTTCATTCTTGAGAAACTGGGGAACGTTAGAAATCATAATTCTTTTGACTGGATTAATTAATAGGCACGAGAACAGGAGTTAAAGTATCCTGCACCACAACGCCAGCATGACGGCGAGTCAACTTGTCGAACCCCCCACCACCTTCACTACTGCCTGCGGGCATGACACCCTGCTTCCGCTACCACGCTGAATCAAACAAACACTAATCCTACGTAAAAAACTAAATTAGAATGTTTTCTTCTTCCTGAATTATAAACAAAATTACATAATGTTATCCATGTGACATGCACTAAGAAAATATATACTTCATTAGGAATTACTTTTATTTCAAATATTATAGAACTATTACCATGATAAAAGTATTTTGTGTAATGCGCTTTCACCGACAGCATTAAGCTGAAATACTATTTGTGCTAGCCCATTGTGTAATGCGCTTAGTCGTTCATACAATGCTAGACCTAAAGAATAGTCTCAGAACTCTGTTTCAGAAATCTCATTACAGAATTGTATTGCCCTTTTGTCTCAAGCTAGCGTGGTGACGATAGCAGACATTCATACAAAGCTAGATCTAAAGAAACGTCTCAGAAGACTTTCAGCAATCACTTTTATTCGATTTCAAGCTTTCAAAAACCGAGTTTCAACCGTTCAAAGCTTTTTTTTGTAAACAATGTTATGCTATTGTCATGTGACATCAATGGTTTGTTATGATTGGTTTAACCCATTTAATTGCTGGGTCAACATGAAGCGAATAAAATAAATTAACATTATTAGGCAGATATTTATACAAAATAATAAACTATATATCATGATTTATTGACTGAAATTGGCAGTCGAATCATGCTCGAATCGCAGAATAGTCGACTATTCAGGGTCACCCTACACTAGACTATCCCTTTTCAGGCCTGAAACCGTAAAAAATCTCTCTCTGGTGTCTCTCTATGTACGTAGTAATTATCAAATTAACCTTCAATCAATTAACTGTCAATTATGAACTTATTATTGTCATTTTGTCATTTTGCAATTGTGTGTCAACATTATTAGTTTTAACTCTGAAAAATACCTCCTTTCTTAGGTAAACTACGTGCGGCTCTGGCTCGCATGGAGCCCTTCTTCTGTGCCCAGTGCAGGACTGACTTCACTCCCCACTGGAAGCAGGAGAAGAGCGGGCGTATCCTCTGTGAGCAGTGCATGACATCCAATCAGAAGAAGGCTTTGAAGGCTGAGCATACAAACAGACTGAAAAACGCTTTTGTCAAGGCCCTGCAACAGGAGCAGGTTAGCTGTTCACCGTAACCCACCATGAACATCTCCGTTGCATAGTCTATACCACCATAACTCACTCTTGAAATATCTACTAATACAAGTCTATACCACCATACCACCATTTTTTTCACTAAAAAGCCTGATTTTAGAGCTCTGTTTAGACCCACTGGGTTGAAATAATGTTTGACTAATGACTAATGTTTTTTGTACCCACGATAGGAGATTGAGCAAAGACTGCAACAGCAGGCAGCCCTCTCCCCCAGTGCCCCCAGTGGGCCCAATGCAAGCAAGTCCGAGAGCATGATCAGACATCATGCCCTCCGCCAGGTGTGTGCCTCAAGGGTAGGCTGCCTATACCCTTTATAGAAACCTCTTTGAGTATTGTCTATGAAGCATCAAATAAACAAACGTCAGCTGCAAAATTGGTCTTAGGGATGGACAGACAGAATTGTTGTTGTTGTAGTAATTATTATTATTATTATTATTATTAGGGGTCAAGCACCGAAGGTGCTAACACGTCTGCTAAATTACCTAATATGACCTAATTGTATCGCAAACACCTGTCTGTCTTCATTGTCCCCTTAACTTGTAGAAAACTGTTGCAAATTACTATCTACTAACTTTACCATTAAACAACGTCCCAGTTGAGTACAAAGTACAGTTTCGAACTATCCCTGTTATAAATGGGGCTTTGCAAATTAACAGGTGCTCCCCATATCACCTCTAGGCTCCCCAGCCACAAGCCTCCATGCAGCGTGGGCTGTCCAGCTCGGCACGCGGAGTTCTTTCCAATTTTGCCCAGGCCTCTCAGCTCTCTGTGGCCAGTAGCCTGATGGGGATGAGTGGAGCAAAGCGATGCACAGGCAGCATCAGTAGCGGGAGCAGTCGACTTCAGCACGACAGCCGTCGCCAGATCTACAATATACCTGGTCAGCTGAAAACCAATTGGCTCAAACAGTGGTTTCTTAAAGGGATATGGAACTTTTGTTACAATCTTGTCTCAGATTTTTTTCTAACCGCACTTGCTTACAGAATGTCCAGTGTGAAGGGAACACGTAAACATCACAGTTTAACACCAAGTTAATTAAACTTCAGGGATATAAATTGACAACTGTCCAGTTGGGAAGCATAATAGGTGCACTGGAGAGGCAACAGCAAGACAATCCCCAAAAAGCGAATGATTTTCCAAGTGGTGGCCACAGACAATTGCGCTCTCCTTATCCTTCCTGACTGATTCGTCTCTAGTTTTGCATTTTGCTAGTGTCTTTGTCATGGGGTGGTACCTGCAGCCCATTCAGATTGCACAGGCAGTCCAGCTTCTCAAGCTTCTCCAGCTTCTCAAATGGATGGCACATCCATTTGTGCCGTCACAGGAAGGTTTACTGTGTCTCCCAGTACAGTCTCAAGACCATAGCGGAGATACCAGGAGACAGTCCGTTACATGAGGAGAGCTGGACAGGGCCATAGAAGGGCATCAACCCAGCGGCAGGACCATTATCTGCTCCTTTATGGGAGGAGAAACAGGAGAAGCACTGCCAGAACCCTACAAATGACCTCCAGCGGGCTACCGGTGTGCATGTTTCTGACCAAACTGTCAGAAACAGACTGAATGAGGGTGGCATGAGGGCCCGACGTCCTTTAGTAGGACCTTTGCTCACAGCCCAGCACCGCGCAGGCCAAAGTGTGTAGGCAGTTCCTGGATGACGAAGGCATCACGTTCCCCAGACCTGAATCCAATTGAGAACATCTAGGACGTTTCGTATCGGTGCATCCGATCCAGGAGCTCACGGATGCCCTTTGTGATCTCAGTGTAACCTTAATTTTTTTGGATCAGTGTTCAGTTCAGTGGTGTGCTGTGAGGCCCTTTTACACCTTCAGTGAAAAGACAGTTAGTCAGTCCCCATAAGTTGTTCATACAAAAACATATTCATTATAGTGTCAAAAATAAAAATCGCACAATATATACATACATTTGAATTAATCTATATCTTATCATTGCTTCTCCCATCAGAGGAAAGGCGTTGTCTTTGTTAGCCAATCAAAACTGCTTATTTACAGGATGTAGCTATACGCTTGTACGAGCCCCTTCTCCTGAAATTTTGAAGGGTTAATATTGACTAAGTGACCGAAAATCTGACCAATCAAATTGAATTGTATTTTACAATAGGGGGCAGACACAGTCCAGCACAATTACAGTACATGCTGCACATCAGCGTGAGGATTTGGTATTGAGAGGCTGGTTTGTGCCATGAAAAAACTAAACCTTTAATGTTTTATTCAACAACATATACAACTCTTACCTTGTTTTAGAAATTAAAAGTCATAGAACCATGCTGTGCTTCGTTCAGCATTAATCAATGAAAATTAAGATTTTTGTGTAATATCCTTTAGTTTAGTGGTAGACTAGAGTGTATAGAAGGCAATGAACATGCACAATTTTTACTTTGTGCCTCAAAGTAAAAGAAAGTTCTATCTGTAATGTAAATGGCCAATGCTTGGGGTTGGCCACCCTACCCCCCAGAGTGGTTGCGAGATGATACATTAATGCATCTTTTCATACAGTAGTGTTTATATATGTAAACACTGTATAAGCAACCTTTTATACTGCTCTTCTTTTTTTCCCATCTCCCTTTCTTTCTGCTTTCAGGGTTAAATATCGCCTATCTGAACCCCGCTGCTGCGCACAAGAGCTCCAGCCTAGCAGACCGTCAAAGAGAGTACCTTTTAGACATGATTCCTCCTCGGTCCATATCGCAGTCGCTTACCGGACAGAAATAAGACCCCTCAGCCAACAGAAGCACTCCAAGCTCAGTCGACATATCTCTGCTCCATCGCATGCAGTGCCTGTTCGTGTGCCTACCTTATTTACTAACCCACGAGAAGACATAAAGTCAGTACAACACCGACTCCAAACTGTTGGTCCATCTCACGTGTCGTGATTAAATCAAACATTCTTTGTCATTTTTGATTGATAGTTATAGACCCCAATTAATAGTATCATTATTATTGCTTTTGTTTAGTGCCATTATAATTGTCACAACATATTTTAGCTTTAGCTCGTATTATGCCTTTTTTTTTATCTATATTTTTTTTATGTTATGTTAAAGCGGCTGTAGGTAGGAGCTAGCTAAAAAATGAGTAAAATCAACAACCCAAAAACTCCCTCTAGAGCCGGTCTGCCATTGCGAAGCGCCATTGACAAACTGTTGTAGCTGGGTCCGATTCGCCAGACCAATTGGGGAAAAGTGGGCCTGATTGGTAAGAATTCTTTCATTCATAGATTCAAAAATCTAAATCGAATTATATAGAGGCAGGGGCTATCAACTCAAAGCATGTCTGTGGTATTTCTAAGAAATTACACAAAATGTATAGCTCTTAAATCATACCTGCAACACCTTTTTTAAGCTATATTTTTGCATTGTTTCTTTACCTACACTGTTTTTGAGTGGGGGGTTGAGGGGATAGCCGCAGAGTTGATTTTACAATTTTTTGTTCAGGCTCTTGGTCCCCATAAATGGTTGATTCAGTTTTGGTTAGAAGTCAGCTTGTCCTGATACAGAATGACAGGTCATGTTGCACTCAGAAGATGGATGCATTTATGTGTGACCCATTACACCCAGTAGGATTTACCGATTCCATTGCAGTACTTTCAAAGTGGGCCAACAAGAAGACAGAACACAAGGACGACACAATGGATGGCGTCAGTTACCAGAAAAAGACTTTGAGGAACATTGTCCACAAAGTTGACTTGTTCAGTGTGTGCAGGGAAAGTGTGCTGTGGTGTTGGTGATCTGCTCTCCATTTAATACCATCTCACTACATGGCACAACTCAAAGTTGCCTCACTGTTCAACATCGCCCTTCAATGCCTTTGCCTAAGTATGCAGAGACTTAAACTGGCCAATTGTTCTTTGCGAAAAGGTGGGATGATATTTTGTGTCACCTAAACCAGACCTTGTTCCTAGTCTATTTAATTTTTGATTGTGTTTGTTGTAGTAGTAGTAGTAGTAGTTGTAGTAATAGTAGTAGTAGTGGTGTACATTTTAATAATTCTATAATAACTTTTTTCTTTTTCCTGTGTCTCTGAAGAATATGGGCAGTGTACCTGAGAGGTACTAGCCCCTAAGAGACAATAATTTAGGGGGTGGGGACACATTCAAATACATTTATTGATTATTATAATAGCTAGATGGAGAGGAAAAAAGCTGTATGTGGATTCAACCATTATGGGGCGACTTGGATCAATCACTGTGCATGGGACGCGCACACATGACGACTTACTCCAGAGGAGCACTTTACATATTTCCAATTGGAAAATGTACTTTTTAATTTTATTATTTTTTTATATATATATATATTATTTTTTTTAAGGAAAATAATCTTGCCGTTCGAAGGCCATGTACACACAACAGCAACAACCTCTGGTTGGTATTGATTTCTAAAATCATTGCAAATTCATCAAGCACATCTGTGTGTACTAGTAAATCAATGGGCCCCTTCAGAGATTTTACGTGTTGCACCAAACCTATTATTTATAGGCCCATTTAATTTAGGTATACCAGTGCACCAGCATTGACAATGTATTTGGTTGTGGTACAATTTTTGTCTATATAATTTTTGTGCACTGGAGTTGACCTATATTTAACATTATGAGCTACACTTGTCCTTTACCCTACTATGACACCACTGTGAAAATGGTCAATTGTTGTCATCTCCATTATGACAAAAAGCTTAAGATGTAGCCTTTGTTGAACTACATAGAATCAAATTCTTCGACAAAAATGTTGGATGAAAAAAAGAATTCCTCCCATTAAAAACAAGAGCACAATGCCATTTTCAGCCATGACTGACTGTTTGAATTACAGGTGTTATCTCTAGAAATGTGATTTAAGAAAGCTTGGGTGGCAGTGATGTTTATTATTTAAATTCAGATGGCTTTGGGAGGTGTTGCTATGGTTAATGACTTTAAGAGACGTTCCTTTGGTTGCCAGGGCGTTACCACTCATGGGTACTTACTTACTCCATTAAAAGTAGGTATTACTACTGAAATTGGTGTGTGTACTTGGCCTTTGTCCATACCGTTTGGATGCTGATTCTCAGGAGTCATGAGGGAGGTTTGCATCGTAATATTTCATTACTATATTGTCATTACAAGTCTTCATCGTGTGCAGTTCACCATTAGCCTTTAATTTCCTGACCTGAATGTGGACATTTTGCAAAGTTTGCAGTGCGGTCAAACTTTTTAGGCAGTGTTCCATGTACAGTATTAATTAGATTTGGTGTGAAAGGGTTGAACTGGCAAGATGAACGTTTGAACTTTGGCTTGACGTGACTAAGTTCATTACCTTGAGTTCAAACACAGTGAGCATCCTTAAAGGCACTACAAGGAGTTTTTATGCTGTTTTCCAATTAGTGTATGTTTATGTGATTCATCTACTGATATACAACCATAAGAAAATGAAACCATCGTTGTCCATTTAATTATCATTCCAAATGCTGGCCACTGGATTCACTCTGATTCACTACAAAATATGATGAACCGATTTATAGCATAGAAACCCAAAAAATATTTTCATATTAAGTCATTGCTATACATCTTGTAAAAACAAACTGCAGCTATGTCGATCTACTATTCCCCTCAATACAAATGCACTCATCATTGGAGACTTGAGGTAGCTCTTTGCAACAAGGGAATTGCAATTTTATTTACTGGGGAAACGCTCTTGATTAAGCAAAACTCCTCATAGTGCTTTTAATTGACATTTATTTTGCCTGTTTTTTTGTTAGCTTCTATTATTTCAGTCAACTCATCTGTTGCCAGATGGATTGGCCTATTTCTGTTTAGAAACCATATTGAAATAGGAATGATTTGAATTGGCCATTGTACTACACCTAACCATATTCCAACATTAAAAAAAAAATAGGATTTGTAGGTGCAATATTAATTTACATTGAAGGTTTACATATTAAAGATATTTAGTACATAATTTGGTTTCTATCTGGTAGCACAATTGTATACAGATATTCTTTTTTTTTTACCTCATATGTTGATGCGTGTTAATATTTTTGCTACCAAAATTAACTTTTCGCTCTCTTTTGCAGACATTAAATGTTTGCATCCACTTTGTATTTAAAGTGTAGTTTCTTTTTAGATGTCAGTTTTTAGGCTTTTTAAACTTTTCTGGAGGCTCAAATTATGTTTTGGCTCTACTATAGTAAAAAAAAAATCCAACAATGTATTGACTATGAAATATACTGTTCGCTAGGTTTAAGACGATGAGTTATTGTACATAAGCTTTTTTCCCTCCCTTGTAATGAAATTTCTCAATGGTTGTATATCGTGTAGAAAAGCAAACAAAAGCCATGAATATTGTGATGCTTGTCATTTTGTTTTGTGACCACTGTATATTATTGTGTTGCATATGTGTAAAATGTATAGAATACTATTTTCCTCCTTGATTTCCAGTAAAGTAGTCATGGGAATCTGCATTCTTCTTGCCAACACCAACCCCGCAATTTCAGTTTCAATTTATCACAATGACAAAATGTGTCCCAACGGCTGACGTAACCTACACTTTTTTTACAGATGTATATCTACATTGGGGCATTTCTTTTTTTCTTATTTTTTTGTTCATGAGTCATAAAAGCTAACCTATCCTAGCACTAGTAGTAATTTTTCTATTCTCCTAATCAAATCTGATTATGGAATTCTGCTACTCTTGTTATAAAAATTTTGTAAATGACTTGGCTGCAATAATCAAAACACAAAAATCCTCAGAGGGGCCTCTTCATTATGGACATTAACTTGCAGAAATGCTCTTATTTACTCGAAATAAAGACATACCATACAATATGTATATATTATAATTTTTTCTCATTGTTAATGCAGGGAATGTTTGAATGAATTACAAAGTCATTTAAATGTGAAATGTCATTGTAAAAGTTTCCACATAATGTTGATCTGGCGGATAGGCTAAGTGACAAGATCATTAAATTCAATTTGACCAGAAGTGGTTTTTTTTTAATACTCATCAACCCTGACTTTTTGCACATTGTTGATATTTAACTGTCTTATAAAAAGTGATAACATTTTTTTTAAGTATATTTATGTTTGCATACTACCAATTGATTTTTTGCATTTATGCATTAAAAATAAGCTAATTTTGGATAAAATAACTTTGTAATATTTATCTCTTTCAGGCTATGTTTAATAAAGGTTGAAACCATTTATTTATCTAGTGTGACTTTTTAAACCCCTTAAATATTATGACTACCTACAACATAACAAAGCATGTCTAGGTCTGGGATATATTAGACAGTAAGCGAACAGCCTGTTGGATGCCGGAGAAATTCGAAGGCATAAAGACACTTTGACAAGGCCTAATGGTCACAGCCAGATCACTGGGTCGGAGCATCTCCCAAATCACAATGCTTGTGCGGTACTCCCGGTCAGCAGTGGTAGCCTACCTACCCACAGTGGTCCACTGAGGGATGAAGGCAACCAGGGTGTTTGGTGCCCACTTGCACGTGGGCAACGAACATAATGAACATTATAATGATGGTTACAGGAGGAATGTGTCCCAACACACAGTACATCACACACATCGCATACGGGGCTGCGTGGCTGCAAGAGCCACTAGATGGCACAATTACAATGCACAGGTCAAATGTGTGCTCTGAGACAAACGTGTGACATAAACATAATTATATAAATAAACACGCTACCATGTCTTCTTGCCTCAAATTTGCTCTACCCGCCTCAGATGCAGGTTTGAGCATGTTTACATCATCACAAGCCTGAACTTGTTCCATTGCATGCCACCCATTTGTGCATCCAAAGTGCAGCCCCCACATTCTCATGACACTTCCTGTCTCTATGAGGAAAACATATTGCGTAACAGACTTGACACCTAACAGCAACATTAAGACAGTTGAGAAATGTGTGACTGTAAACATACGGCACTGCTAGGTTTGTGTGTCAATAGGAGGGGCCACCACCAAGGTGAAACAGAACATGCAGTTATTTCATTGTTTATTTATGACAATGCTTTTTCCATTTCGTATCCCAAAGCGACTATAAGTAACTCAGAGGAATGATAATTAGACCAAAGTTGCAATATGGCAGTCATACAGCCAATGGAAAGGTTGATGCTAAATCATATAAATAATGTCAAACTTTTTGATTTATTATTAATTCATTAATATTTTTAATTCATTAATAATGATTATTTCATTAAAGCAGCAATGTCAAACTTTATGTAAAATAAATGTTTGCTTTGCAAATATTGTGGATTTCTTCCGTAGGGCCGAAACGCTATGACCTACACCTCACCTACTTGTTATTGATTGCATTTTTCATTTGTTCTATAGCCTATATTCTGTTGATATCACGAAAACTGGTCAGGTATCAGCCTCTTGCAGGCTTTTCCTTAGCTATATAGCCTAAACAATATTTTGTCTGGAATTCTTTGGCATTCTTCCACTTAGAAGGCAGACTTTTCTTTACTTCCGATAAAATCAGATTTAGAGGCATGTAACTACTAGTTGGGACATCACAGCTAATTCTAACTTATCATGATCATCATACAAATCACAGAAATGCATTCTTGAAACATTTAGCTTGCTGGTGTACATGTATCGGTTAGTGTAGTAACAATATACAATTAATCAAACATGGAAATGGGGGGGTAGGATTTCTATATAGGTATTTCTATTACAGTATTACAGACGTCTATCACAACATAAGAGTTGGCAAATGTAAATAATCATGTGTGAGATGGCCCGTTTTTTGTTAGGGTGTTAAGTTGTAACCCTGTTGGGAAGTTGGTCATGTACAGGGCTAGTTATATTTAATCGGTGTCTATGTACATAGGTAGGACATTCTGTTCTATAGCCTTTGTAAACCTTTTGGATCCAGTTCAAGCTAATAAATTAGGAATTTATTAGATTAGTTACAAATGGTGCAAATTACGAACTGTGGTAGTACTACCATTTAGTACCAACATTTATTTCTCCAATATTCCCGCTTGTATTTATGAATTGACATGCATTGCTTGTTTTAGCAGACATATCAAAGGCCAGAGGGCATTTCAAATTTGCATATTCATAGATCTTGGAATTTCAATAGGGGTGAATGTACAGAAATTGCCATTTAGCGGTTTTTGTTTGGTATATTATCAATTATATATATATATATATATATATATATATATATATTATATATAAAACACATTTGACCTAATATTATTCAATATAGAGTATGCTTTAAGCCAAGGGTTTAAAATCTAACTGTTGGGGTACCCCTACAGGATCACAGACTGCCTTTCAGGTTGGTAGGCCAATGTTTACTGCTTGCAAGCCCTGGCATGTATGTGCATGTGATAGACACACATACACATGTATACACACGCATACACCATTTGCACTTTTATAGCTTGAAGCAGGATGATCAAAATTTGTCATTGGTTAATACTCCAGCCATTGCCGTTGACCAAGGCACTTGTAGTAGAACTAGATTTGGTCCCCAAATGTCCACATGTCAACAACATGGAGGTTGGCCTATCAGAATAAAAGAAGTTTAGGAGCAGGACAGCTCTTTCCTAAAAATAATCTCATGAACTGCCTCTAATGAATGCTAGCATGCGTGGCTCGCATGGCAGGCTCATGAACAGAAGTCTTCAGCCAATGACAGAATGCGTGGCAAGAGCATTCAACCAATAGCAGTTCTCTGCATGATATTCAGTAGCATGTATTTGAGACACATTGTTTCACAACCAGTGGTTTGCTCCACAACCAAGTGTACACAGAAGGTCACGTTACCCAAATGAAGTTACACTATTTTGCAGTGAGAACCAAGTAAAAGTAAGCCAAAGCTTCATAATTCATGCAAATGTAATTTTTTTTCCTACATAGATTTGGTTATTAATACATTTTCAAACTAGGTTACTGAAAGCTGACACACATAAGGTGATTTGTTCTTTCCCAACATGTAGCCATGTTATTTCCCATATTTGGTGAGCTAACTATAATTTTGTATGACATAGTATAATGATTCAGTAATCAAGGACCTGTTCACACCTGGCATTACCATGCAAGGACCCTGTTACCCTGCCTGTTACCCTGCCTGTTACCCTGCCTGTTACCCTGCCTGTTACCCTGCCTGTTACCCTGCCTGT
>JAOEHI010001597.1:0-7500 GCA_025447815.1 Percopsis transmontana
TCTCTCTCTCTCTCTCTCTCCCTCTCTCCCTCTCTCTCTCTCTCTCTCTCTCTCCCTCTCTCTCTCTCTCTCTCTCTCTCTCTGCGGATGGCTGGAGGCTCCCATCTCCAGTGTGTTACTAATGCACACACACACACACACACACACTTTCAGTGCGTGTGCAGAGCATGTATATATATTCACATATTCATCAAGGCATATCCAGAGACAAATAGGTAGTAATGTGTGTGTACACACACACACACATGCACTGACAAAGATAGGCTAATACACACACAACTCTTGCTGTGACATCATGATGGAGTGTCAGATGCTTCTGGCTAATTTCTGCCACACTGCGTGTGTATATGTGTGTGTGTGTGCGTGTGTGTGTGTGTGTATGTGTGTGTGTGTGTGTGTGTGTGTGTGTGTGTGTGAATGGCTGTGAATACTAAGTAGCAAGCTAATGATATCTATTTTGTTTGTGTGTGTGTGTGTGTGTGTGTGTGCGCGTGTGTGTGCGCGTGTGCAAGTCTCTGCAGAGCATTGTTTTCCTCCCCTGCTGAACACACACACACACACACACACACACTCACACACACACACAATAATAAGAACAATAAGAACATATGCAGACGTTGTAACACAGTATGTGGTACGATTCTAATTGAATGGTTGGACGTTTTTGATGACTACTTTCGATGTGCTTCAGCATAACATATGTGCTTTTGTGGATAAATAAAGTTAGCCTATTGCTTCAAATTAAAGGCCATCAATTTTGTTGTAGTTTCTGGAAATGACCGTGTAATACCCAGGGAAAACAGGGCCCTGTTTACTTCCATCATAACTGGGGGATTGTTGCAGGAGAACTTTGTATCCAGTTGTAGTTATGCACCAATGCCATTTCTCCACTCACAGTCTGATACCAATGACAGAAATATGACAATCAGCAATACAGAGTACCGATGTGATACTGATGCCCTTGAAGATATAATGTATATAATAACACATTATTTGGATTAAGGAAGCGTGGGGACCTTGTCCAAAAAGTGTATACTAAAATAGAACACAACTGTACAAATGTTCAAGCTGGGAAACAAACACATGACAACATAAGTGTCACATGCTTTGTTTGTGCTTTCCTCCAGTAACTCTCAAGTAGCCGTCATATCAATTATTATAAAATTGGGGTTGTAAATGCGCTCTATGCCTTTGAAACAGTTGTCTCTAAAATGCATTGTGGCGGGGCTCTACATCGCATTAGGTTGCGTTGCATAACATAACAAAGTATATGTAGAGAGCGGTTCAGTGTGCATACACTGGAGAAATCTTTATTGAAATTCAATGTTGGAATTCAGACTTTAATGGATTTCAGCATAGAAAAGGACATTTACCATCACAGGTGAGTCGGCAAAAAGGAAAAGACATCAGAAATTGTGAACTATCCTTTCTCAAGTTCTCAACTGTTAAGCATGGACATGGAGTACTTCCTGAAGCGTTCAAAAACATGTTCCGACACGAGAAGTTGTAAAAGACAGTGGTAACATTACTAGATAACAATAGAAAAACTTTTATTACGTTTATACGATTATATAACTTATATCAATTCTTCTGCTTTCTTGCTCGGAGCCTCAAAATCAGTAATGTGTAATAGTAATGGGTTCTGTGGAGCCTCGGCGGATGGTCATGGTATGTGACACTGCCTTCCTTCTTTGGTGAGCACGCGTTTGTAGTTGCTTGTTGTTGTAGGCTTTTTATGTTGCTACATACTATGGGCAGGCCAAAGCACCTATTGGGGGGGGGGGTCAACTGATCTCTTCTGTGCGATTGGGTCTTTTGAGGTTTCTGACCCCAGCAAATGTGTCCACTTGGACCGACAGATCGTCTAGTCCTCTCTTCACCTGCAGGGGACGGTTGTCATGGCAGAAGGGCGTGGCTAAAACTCAGGCTGGGAGCAGAGAGCCAATAGTGGCTCATCTGTGCAGTGGATACTGTACATACACACACACAGGTACAAATAGGCCACACACACACAATGGTCTCAATCAACCTTTTTCCCAGTGACCCAGAAGTGCTACTGAAGAGGGGTAGACTCTCTTCCTGTCTAGCCTGTAAACCTCGGCTGATTAGACTGACTGTAGACTCGGCTTGAAGTGTCATATACTAAAAGACACTGAGCAAGTCTAATCAGCCACATTACTTCAAAACACCTGTGTGGACCGGGACTTCAGCAATTCATTTAGACAGGACAGGAAGAAAATGTACCCCTCATCGGTAGCACCTCCGGGTCACTGTGAAAAATGCCTATAACAGCGGTGGCAGGGAGACTAAAAGGTCTAAAACACCTCCTCATTCTACTCCTTCCTTCACGACCTCGCCATTTTCCCGGCTAGTTCCGTCTGCTCTCTAATTGGGTTTGGGCACATAGATTCTCTGCTGATGACATCCAGACACCCACGCAGACAGGGACACTGTCTCCCTCTGTCCCACTGCTCCCCCTGATGCCATGACCTCTGACCTGCCGATGATGTCACACCATTGGCCTGAGGCAAGTTGACCCCCCCCCCACCCCAGAGACATGGGTACAGGACACACTGCTGGTGTGTGTGTGTGTGTGGGGGGGGGGGGGGCAGGGCTTGACCATTCACACACTCATGACTGGTGGCAAATAATCAGATTATCCTTTTCCAAATGAAGTTATGAGAATTGTATTACAGAGAAGAGAACAAAAGCATTTTCTCTCTCTTTCTCTCTCTCTCTCTCTCCCTCTCTCTCTCTCTCTCTCTCATTATCGTTTGTTTGAGAATATCTAAATTATTTTGGAAGTGTGTGTTCCGTGCCTTTGTTCATTTATGAAACTCCACGCCTGTGGTGTGTATGGGGTGTGGTCGTATGTGTGCAAAAAGTGAAATTCATAGGAGAGAAAGTCTAGTCAAAAAACAAGGGAAGAAAGAAAGCAGGATATGATGTATCTTAACCCCCCCCACTCCCACCCCCACCTTTCCAAAATGCAATTTTCTCACTCCCCCCTCTTTCTGGTTTTCTATCTCTCGATCACACACACACACACTCAAAGGCTTTATCCAGATGCCGTTCATCACTGTGGCAACAGCAGCAGGCTGGGAAGCTGACCTTTGACCCCTGGGAGGGTCAGGCCCCTGGGGTCGACATGGCAGAGCGCCCTGTTGTTTGTAAAGAATGACACACGGGCATCTGGCTGGAAGCTCTGTGCTGTGTGTGTGTGTATGTGTGTGTGTGTGTTGTGTGGTATATATTGTGACAAAATATCATTTTCATTTCATATTATACTAGGCTATATTATTATTATACAATCAAAATATTGAAGGTATTGAATATTGAAGCTCATTCTTTTCTTTCCAAAGTGATACTGAACTGAAATCTATTGCTTTTTTACCTCAATAAAAACCCATATGCTAGTGTTTGGGATGAAAATAATCCTTAGCAGCACTGTGTGATGAACAGGAATCTAGAAACTTTTTTCTAGATTACTTTTCTAGATAGTTTTTTCCCGTCGTCTAGTAAGTGTCTGGTTGAAGTAATCTCCAATTACCTTGAAATGAAAAATGGAAATGTTGTAGTCTTTAAACGAGAGATATATTTCTGTTATTAACCCTGAATGGCGGAATGTCCAAAATTGATTTTCATTTATTTGATTTCGCACCCACGAATATTTTCTCATAAGCTTACCCGAACCTGCCCGACCGTCAGGTTACGGGTCGACCCGCGCATCACTAGCAATAACGTTAGCGATATTGTAGTGGCAAATTCAAACCTACTCCTATGTTAATTTAACCACGGTGGGGAATTGGATAGCAAGTTTAGTTCTTTAAGGACTATAGCGTTACCTCGTTTACTGTACGATGATCTAGTAGTAGTGTGTGTGGACAATGTAATGTTGTCATTGTTGTCTGATCTACTGTGGCCCTGAAGTGCAAATCACAATGACAAATGGGAAAACAACAACAAATCAAATAACACAACGGCAAAAAAACGAATCAACGACAAGTTGCAAATCAAATTAACAAAAGAGAAAACACAACAAATCGGAAATCATTGTGTTTTGGGTTTTGTTATTTGCCATTGTGCTTTGTGAGTTGTTGCGATTTCTATTTGCGTTGTGTTTTTGGATTTGCTGTTGTGTTTTCATTGTCATTGTGATTTACACTTCAGGCCCACTGTAGTGATCTGATGTCACCAAGGACGCCTAGGTAAGCCTCTCCCGCTATCCAAACACACCTAACCTAACCTATCACTATGCAACTGTGCAAACCTGTATCTAATTGTAAATCACCTTTACCTAAGTGACTTCAGAAAAACACCCACATTGGCTCCTACAGATATGCTTAATGTGTTTTAGTGTTAATAGCTATGTTAATGGGTTTACTTAGCTCCACGTTGCCTTGGGTCAAACTTTCGAAAAGGTAACATCACATTTGTTGGTTTCTGGGAGCGTCTGGAACTATCCTGGGCCAGGATTCAGGTGTGTTGGCTTGACTTAAATGTTATCATGGAATATACTGAGAAATTAGGACTGCAACGTTTTTCATCGCAATGGCTTAGTGACGAATTACGGTGTGTGAACCCAGCACTTTTCAAAACACACTGACGACCATGGTCATCGTCCCCAGCACTTTTCAAAATAGATTGACTAGACCAGAAAGTGTAACCTTAAGATATCTTAACTTAAGTTTCAGTAGCGGTGTAAAGAATTTACACCATCTCCTAGCATACTGTATTACATTTATCCTAATGATAATGCACAATGCAGCCTCCCTTGCTGCGACAATTTGAAAAACAGCTTATTCTCAAAGTTTGATACGCAACATCACAGCAGTACAGTCATGTCAAAATGAAACTAAAAACTAACAGTTTAGCCTTAGCCGTAACCTAATACGCCAGAGCTGTAGTCCAATCAGACTACTACATGTAGCAATTTTCAGGTGTATTTCGGATAGGACCCCTTTTCGGTAGTCCAGCCCAAAGACCTTTTGGTACCCACTCCGGGCCACAGCAGGGCAGTCCGCCAGAGAGGTAAGTCCATGTCAGACCGCCAGGGAAGAAAGAAGAAGAAAAAAAAGAAAGCAGTCCACCACTTCAAAATAAAAGCCCCGCTCTCTCAGACTGACAGTGCCACTCTGGCCCCGGCTCTATATGTCCTGCAGGGCTCCCGTAGAGAGGGACCTGGCACACTGCCAGCTGTCCGTCACATCAACTCTGACTGATGACACTTTCCCACAACCCCTACAAAGAGGGGGGGAGGGGCATGAGTGATATGGAGGATGGAGAGAGAGAGATGGAGAGAGAGCAACAATGTCAGTTTTAGTAGTATCATTCAAACTGACAGGACAGACAGACAGAAAGACAGGCGGATGGACGGACAAACAAGAGGGCTAGCAGGCAGACAGACGGGTCAACGGGTGAACTGTAAGACGCACAAATAGACAGACAGACGTGTTAACCAAATAATCATCCCTCCCTCCCTGGAATTCTCTCTTTCTTTCTTTCTTTCCCTCAAGCACGCACATACACACGTACATAAGCACACGCACGTGCTCGTGGACACACAGCAATGCCCAGTGTGAGTATGAGTGATGGGCAGGAGCTGTGTCTATCCATTACACGGCGCTAGCTAGAGACAGTTGAACAGGCTGATACATGAGCTGCTCTTATCTGCTCTCACCTGACTGCTGAACCTGTCTCACCCCCGGGCCTGTCTCACCTGACTGCTGAACCTGTCTCACCCCCGGGGCCTGTCTCACCTGACTGCTGAACCTGTCTCACCCCCGGGGCCTGTCTCACCTGACTGCTGAACCTGTCTCACCCCCCGGGCCTGTCTCACCTGACTACTGAACCTGTCTCGGCCCCGGGGCCTGTCTTACCTGACTACTGAACCTGTCTCACCCGCAATGTACCACCATCAGGGCAGTGTTTTTTTTAATTTTTGAGCCACAACCCCGAAAAAGATTTAGTTCAAAGTTTGCAACCCCAAAATGTGAACAGCGTAACATAAAGCAGTGATTCCCAGAGGTGAACATATGCCTGCAGTTGCTAGAGGTTACTAAATTAACATAATATTGTGAAAATATCAATAGGTAATGCTATCGGTGAGATGTTCATTTAAACAGCATTTATTTTCACAATAATCATAAACCAGAGTGCACTGGGTTTCCCAGTATCATCTGGCTAAGGTAAAATAGCAATAATATCCACTTCTTTTGTTTGCTCATTGAACAAATTCCGGATCATACTAGTTTTGTTGGGTGGTAATCACTGGCTTAAAGCATAAAAATATATACAGAGTAAAAAACAACATTTTAAACAAGAAAACAGAATTGAAAAAAAATAAGCTTTTCAACATTTCTTAAATCTTACTATGACCCCTAAAAAACATCCCATGATCCCTTTGGGGGTCCTGAACCCCACTTAGGAAACCACTGCGCTAAGGGCAACTCAACTGTACGTGTTAATGGAGAAGAAAGCAGGTCTCGTTCACTTGTCAGTCACTGTGACAACACGCCTGCTTCTTGAACCCATAGCAGTGTTTATGTTTGAGAATATGATTCGCTGCATTTTATCGTTTCAAATATCAACCATCAACACGCAGTTATTTATGATTGAAGGTTTAAGGGTTGACCTTTAACCTCTGTTATCCTCCCCTCTCAAATTACACACTGCCACAGTCCATTCTGGGAGGCCCCTAGGGGACTGGCCAATCAAGAAACAGGAGGGCCATGGGCACTTCCTGTCTGCAATCAGCTCAGGCCAGGTGTGATGGATGCGTGTGGCAGAGGGACACACACACACACACACACACACACACACACACACACACACACACACACACACACTAGCATGTACAGTCCCGTCATAACAGCACACATACAGAATGGTTTCATAGAGCGCACACAAGCACTCTTTCTCTCTCTCTCACACACACACACACATACACACCCACGCAGACACACTGCTGTACTATTTAGTGATGTAGGGTTGAGGTTAAGCAGCACTAGGTGTCTGACATGACTATCCATTACGCCACAACAGAAGTGTGTGCGTGCCAACATCTGACATTGCACAGATACTCTGTTTATGTGTGTGTGTGTGTGTGTGTGTGTGTGTGTGAGAGAGAGAGAGAGAGAGCCTGTACTATGTTGATACTGTATGTATGTTACTTTTGAAAAATGTTAGTGTCACTTACCTCCCCACTCTCTCTCTCTCTCTCTCTCTCTCTCTCTTTACATGTGTACTATTTTGTGATTGCCAAATCCAAATCACTTTTGTTTAGCAGATATGTCATTCAGATTACAAGAAACAACGAGAAAATTCATCGATTAAATATTGGTTTGTTCAAAGTCTCATATTCTCCTGAACAACGCCACGATGTAAATGTGAACTCTCAAACGGTATACATAAATGCATATTAATTATTATACATCCCAGTGATTGTTGATTTGACCCAAACATATCAGTTTTGTTTAGCAGATATGTCATTCAGATTAC
>JAOEHI010001597.1:10000-12469 GCA_025447815.1 Percopsis transmontana
GACAGGATGAGAGATAAAGGAGGAGGGAGAAAGTGTTGTGGTTAGAAGAAAAGTATGTAACTAACAGGCACACAACTAGCATTAGCTTACACAGTTACGGCTGCATAGGTTGTTATGGTAAAGCAAACTATAAATGCAGTAGCGTGTTAGTATTTTAAATGTCCCAAATCCAATTGAAACCAGCGACATATCTTGAGACCCATACGATTTGCAGATTCTAGACTATTGTTATGTATCAGGAATGCAGTTACTTTAACTCTTCACTCTCCTCGTTGCCAAAGCTCTAGTTTATGCAGACAGTAGTATGTCCTCTGTATTCATATGGCTGTTGTAATAAACATAATAACCTTTGTATAACTTAGCACTTTGTATCGTTTAGAAACCTTCCCTGGAAACTAGAATTTGGTAAACTGGTAAACAGGTGAAATGTTTTGCATTTCATTAACTGAATCACTGAATCTGCTACCAAAATGTATTTTATTTAGGTTATTACTACCAGTAGTGGTATATTATTGTTGCAGTGACAGTGTTTCACCAGTAGATAAATACTGTGTCAAAGGTTAACATTTGACCTCCATGCAAAAACGTTCTTTACTTTTCTTGTAGTCCACTAAGCATTATCAATGGCACACATCGGCTGTATTTTTGTGAAGTTATACAAAATAACATAAATAACTAATGAATCGGCCAACCCCATATTGCAATGATATTGTTCCACCACTGGATGGCGACAACCCTAAACAGATAGACTAGACTACATAAAATGAGACATAGAACACACATTTCACTGTGAATCTAAATCATATATTATCTATATTTTTACTTATACTTGAACTATAACACTATAAATAACATAACATAACACAATACATAACATTTGCAAATGTCAATAGGCTATTACTTATACATCGTTTATAATTTGTCTTAAAATGTCTAGGTTCATTTGTGTCCCCAGAACAATAAAAAAATAATAGCCTATATGTTTGTTCTAAGACAAAGATGTACATAATATTTCAACAGATATATATTTTTTACAAGTTTAGGTTCATGGTATAAAATGGCTATATTCCTGTCTGTTGGCTCCATCAAGTGGTAAGTGTGAGAACTACAGGCAGTTCTAACGTTACGAGACAAATGCTATAGAGTCAATTGCAATATTGCTGCTTCTTATTATGTAAATAATATTTCTTTAATAATTCATATACATGCCAAACAGAAGACAACATCACCATGTTTATCTCCTAATCATACCCTGCTACTGTGAAGCTTTGGACAAATTCTAAATCCATTAAGGCTAGAGCACTGTGTAATTAATATAATATTTTAAGCATTTAATTTATGTGACATTGGGAATATTTTTTCTATATGTCAAAGGTTACATTTTTGTTATACTGCTATATGCATGAGATTAATTGGCTTTAAAATGATTTGTGCCACCTATTGGAACATCTACTATAGTATAGTATACTGTATGCTTGTACTGTATATAGACCTAATAAAAATGTTCTGTTATCATAAATAAAGCATTAGAAACTACAGCTAATGGCGAAAAAAGTTATTTGGTGGTAAACTAGACTTAAGAGAGATGATGACTGATATTATACTACTACTAATACCAATTTGCATGAGGCACAGCAAACAGTTTTCTCTCTCTTAAACCCTACCCAAATCAGCTTGGGTGCTCATAAACGAAAGAGCAGGGAGGACCACCTTATACAGTAAATCATTATTGGGTTTTCTGTTTCACAATTGCTGTAGATTATGTTCTTGTTAGCATACAGGATTCTTCAACAGGCTGGTAGCCATGAGGTTTGTTTAGTTTTATTGAGCAAGACACTAATGCTGCCACAGTTTAGGGGCCCAGTTCATTGCAACATGGCCAACAGCACTGCAAATGTAGATTTTTATAAACCACTGTATATTTCTGCAAATGGTGTTCACAAGCCCCGGCCAACAGCATACCATCTGATGATAACAGCTTTCTGCCTCTGCCATTGATGAAGCTATGCCTCAAATGATGAATGAATCTGGACACGCTGAAAGCCAAAAGAGCATGATAACTTGTGCAGAGTGCAATTTCATTACCAGACAATATGCAAAGTTATTCTGAGTAGCTTTAAGCATTTTGCTTGTAAAATATTAGCTCAGTTTGTCTGTTCAAACCAATCTGAGTGAGCAAGGTTTATTGTCCTCCAATAGTTATATATGAGTTTGAACTCTGGATCTTCTGTGTGTGCGTCAGCATAAAAGTAAAAGTACAAATATGAAGTGATATTGTTAATCCTATAAAATGAAACCCCCAAGAAACTAGGCAGGGTTTATATGTGTACCAAGATTATCTGACCTGTGCCTGTGTGTTTGGTTATACCAAACGATAGATAGATATAAGTTCTGTGTGTGTGTGTGTGTGTGTGTGTGTGTGTTACCTGTGTGTGTGTGTGTGTGTGTGTGTGTGTGTGTGTGTGTGTG